>CAUYON010103615.1:0-29782 GCA_963573935.1 Arctocebus calabarensis
TAACAACTTAATGGGATACCTCAAGCAGTTGGAACAGGAAGCACATTCCAATTCCAAACACAGCAGAATAAACGAAAGAGACAAAATTAGAGAAGAAGTAAATGAAATTGAAAACAAAAGAATTATACAACAGATCAACAAATCAAAAAGTTGGTTTTTTGAAAAGGTCAATAAAATAGATAAACCTTCGGCTAACCTAACCAGGAAAAAAAGAGTAAAATCTCTAATTTCATCAATCAGAAATGGTAAAGATGAAATAACAACAGACTCCTCAAAAATTCAAAAAATCCTTAATGAATATTACAAGAAACTTTATTCTCAGAAATATGAAAATCCTTGACCAATACTTAGAAGCATGCCACCTTCCAATACTTAGCCAGAATGAAGTGGAAATGTTGAACAGGTCTATATCAAGCTCTGAAATGGCATCAACTATACAAAATCTCCCTAAAAAGAAGACCCCAGGACCAGATGGCTTCACATCAGAATTCTAACAAACCTTTAAGGAGGAACTAGTACCTATATTACTCAACCTTTTCCAAAATATAGAAAAAGAAGGAATACTACCCAACATATTCTATGAAGCAAACATCACCTTGATCCCCAAACGAGAAAAAGACCCAACAAGAAAAGAAAATTATAGACCAATATCACTAATGAATATTGATGCACAAATATTCAACAAGATCCTAGCAAACAGAATCCAGCAACACATCAAACAAATTATACACCATGACCAAGTGAGTTTTATCCCAGGGTCTCAAGGCTGGTTCAATATACGTAAATCTATAAATATAATTCAGCACATAAGTAAATTAAAAAACAAAGTCCATATGATTCTCTCAATTGATGCAGAAAAAACTTTTGATAATATCCAGCATCCCTTCATGATCAGAACACTTAAAAACATTGGTATAGAAGGGACATTTCTTAAACGGACAGAGGCCATCTACAGTAAACCTACAGCCAATATCGTATTGAATGGAGTTAAATTGAAATCATTTCCAATCAGATCAGGAACCAGGAAAGGTTGCCCATTGTCTCCACTGTAATGGAAGTTTTAGCCTTTGCAATTAGGGAAGAAAAGGCGATCAAGGGTATCCACATAGGGTCAGAAGAGATGAAACTTTCACTCTTCACAGACGATATGATTGTATATCTGGAAAACACCAGGGTTTCTGCTACAAAACTCTTAGAAGTGATCAAGGAATATATCAGTGTCTCAGGTTACAAAATCAACACTCATAAATCTGTAGCCTTTATATATACCAACAATAGCCATGCTGAAAAAACAGTCAAGGATTCTATTCCATTCACGGTAATGCCAAAGAAGATGAAATATTTGAGAGTTTACCTGACAAAGGATGTGAAAGATCTCTATAAAGAGAACTATGAAACTCTAAGAAAAGAAATAGCTGAAAATGTTAACAAATGGAAAAACATACCATGTTCATGGCTGGGAAGAATCAACATTGTCAAAACGTCTACACTTCCCAAAGCAATATACAATTTTAATGTAATTCCTATTAAAGTTCCATTGTTATATTTCAAAGATCTTGAAAAAATAATACAACATTTTATATGGAATCATAAAAAACCTTGAATAGCCAAGACATTACTCAGAAATAAAAACAAAGCAGGAGGAGTTATGCTACCAGACCTCAGACTATACTATAAATTGATAGTGAGCAAAACAGCATGGTATTGGCACAGAAACAGAGAGGTAGCTGTATGGAACAGAATAGAGAACCAAGACACGAACCCAGCTACCTACCATTATTTGATCTTTGACAAGCCAATTAAAAACATTCAGTGGGGAAAAGATTCTCTATTTAACAAATGGTGCTTGGAGAACTGGCTGGCAACCTGTAGAAGATTGAAACTGGACCCACACCTTTCACCATTAACTAAGATAGACTCTCACTGCATTAAAGATTTAAACTTAAGACATGAAACTATAAAAATACTAGAAGAAAATGCAGGGAAAACTCTTGAAGGAATTGGCCTGGGTGAATATTTTATGAGGATGACTCCCCGGGCAATTGAAGCAGTATTAAAAATACACTACTGGTACCTCTTCAAACTAAAAAGCTTCTGCACAGCCAAGAACACAGTTAGTAAAGCAAATAGACAGCCCTCAAAATGGGAGAGAAAATATTTGCAGGTACACAGAGAACTCAAACGTATTAGTAAGAAAAGAACAAGTGATCCCATCTCAGGGTAGGCAAGGGACCTGACAGGCACAAGGCCTAGACACATGAAAAAATGCTTATCATTCTTAATCATCAGAGAAATGCAAATCAAAACTACTTTGAGATATCATCTAACTCCAGTAAGATTAGCCCACATCATAAAATTCCAAAGCCAGAGATGTTGGCGTGATGTGGAGAAAAGGGAACACTTCTACATTGCTGGTGGGAATGCAAACTAATACGGTCCTTTTGGAAAGATGTTTGGAGAATACTTAGAGATCTAAAAATAGAATTGGCGTTCGATCCTATAATTCATCTACTAGCTATATATTCAGAAGACCAAAAACCACAATAAAACAAAGATATCTGTATCAGAATGTTTATTGCAGCAGAATTCATAATTGCTAAGTCATGGAAAAAGCGCAAGTGCCCATCGACCCACAAATGGATTAACAAACTGGTATATGTACCATGGAATTTTATGCAGCCTAAAGAAAGATGGAGACTTTACCTCTTTCATGTTTACATGGATGGAGCTGGAAAGTATTCTTCTTAGCAAAGTATCTCAAGAATGGAAGAAAAATCCAATGTACTCAGCCCTACTATGCAACTAAATTTATAGCTTTCACATGAGAATATGGGGAAAGGGACAATGTAGGAGAGGGGAGGAGGAGAATGGGTGGAGGGAGAGTAATTGGTGGGACCACACCTACGGTGCATCTTAGAAGGATACAGGTGAAACTTACTAAATGTAGCATATAAATGTCTGAACACAATAACTAAGAAAATGCCATGAAAGCTATGTTAACCAGTTCAATGAAAATATTTCAAATTGTATACAAAACCAGCACATTGTACCCCATGATTGCATTAATGTACACAGCTATGATTTAATAAAAAAAAGGGAAATTAAAATACATATACTTTTGATATAGAAATTCTATGTGTAGGAATTTAGCATTCAGAAATAAGCGCACCACTACACAAACACATAAAAATATTGACTATATATTTTAAAAATTATATCAAAAAACCATATGAAGTATTCCTCAAAAGGGGATTAATTAAGTAAAGAAGAGCCCGTTCCTATCAGTAGCTCATGCTAAGGCCACAGTTCTCCTAAGGCCTGTCCTTCTCTCAAGTTCAGTGTTCTTTGCGTCCATTTTGCCTTCTTTTGAAATCTGGTTACATATATTCTCTTCAGAAGACTTTCCTATACCCCTTTTTCCAACAGGTCTGTTTCCTGTTAATAGATGGTATTCTCTCCTATGTTCCAGCCTGATGTCCTGGTGCAATTCAAATTCTCTTTATTTATTCCAGGACTCCGATGTCTGAGACTACTGAATATTGCTTCTGAACTCCTTCTCTATTTCGGCTGTGTCTGCAAATAGGCACCCTTTACCAGGCACACCCCATTTTACTGTGCTTTGCTTTATTGTACTTCATAGGTATTACACTGTTTACAAATTGAAGGTTTGCAGCAACCCTGCATGGAGCAAGTCCATTGCTACCATTTTTGCAACAGCACGTTCTTGCTCATGTCTCTGTGTCACATTTTAGTAATTCTCACAATGTTCAGATTTTCTTTCTTTTCTCTCTCTCTCGCCCTTTCCTCCTTTTTTTCTTTCCTTCCTTCTTTCAGTCCTTCCTTCCTTTCTTTATATACACAAGGAAGGGGAGAATGAAATGCATTTGATTAAACTATAAATACCATCATTAATAACAGGAGGGTTAGTGGATTTTAATGGAGAAATTTAGTTCTTATATGTCTAGGCCTTTATCACTTGGCCTAGAAATCTCAGTGGACAAATTAAAATGTGAAATATTTGAAAAGTATGTTTCAGCAAGGAAGAACAATTAGCAAATTAAGTCACTATTTCTTAAACTTTTATTTTTCAATCTAAAGTGCATTGTAGTCTATTAGAGTTTAATATTGACTCCTGCCATGAATAGAAAAATGTTCACGTTTTTGAAAGTTATTCATGGTGCCCAGATTACAGAGAGTTAAGACATGTCCAATATAAACAACTAGTCTTGTTCTTTCCTTTTGTGGAATTTAGGCTTTGGACTTTAATCATATCACACAAGTGCATTTTCATTTACTTCCTATCCTATTGTTTCTTCAATTTGTGGATACTAGTAAACGAAATTAAGTCACAGATAAATATGATAAAAAATATGTATCTTATGCTCATTTTTCAACAATCTCATTGGAGAGTAGATGCTTGATTTAGAATAAGTTTCATATAGGCTGTGAAATTTAAAGATTTCAGAAGTGTTTGTGAAATCACTGGGTTTTTTTTTTTTAGAATTAATTAGAATTGGATCAAGTTGATAAACTCTTTTGATATTATATATATAAGTATAAATCCTAAGAAGATAGTTAACAGCTACAAAAGATACATTAATCTATTTCATCATTTTAGTCAGACTTTACCTTGCTGCTTCTTCCTCTTTTTTTTTCTTTTGTTCATCTGATAATCTTTCTAAAATCTTAGCATCAATTTCAGATTTATTCTTTAAATATAGTCTATTAAGTAAATATTTTCCTGAAATACAGATAAAGAGAATAATGTTATTTTTGAAGTTTGTAAAATAGAAGGAAATATACTATTTTGGAATTAAAATATTAATTTCTGCCTATATTCAAATGTATCTTTACATTTGAGCCCAGATTCTTTAAAACATTTATAGACCATCTTAAATCCTTTTTAAACAGGTATGTATTAGTACAGCATAAATAATCAAAACATGAAGGGAGTTAGTAAACTTATTTTTTCCTCTGGAAACTTTCATATTAGACATATTTCTTTAGGAGGCAAAAGGACAGAATAAATAACATTTAGCTCTGCTGTCTTTATGTCCCTATTTTTTACCACTTAAAGCAAAGAAGGACAAATATATAGTCTTTGCCCCCAGTCTTACATATTGTTCATGTAGAAGGTATAGTTTCTGACTTGTGGGGTGTGCATGTGTGTGTGTGTGAAATTTTCAGCTTCAAAGAGCAAGGGCCTGCTAGAACCTTCAGCAGACCAGTACTCATCACTGGTCCCCTCCTTGGTAGATGGAAGCCTGATTTTGTGTACCTCTAGGTCCTGCAGAGATTGTTGGAGTGGTACTTTTATCTAGGAAGGATGAAGAGTTTTTCATTCTGTATTTTAACCAAAAATATTATCAGCAATAAAAACTTCACTTTCAAATTTCATAATAAATATTTACCAACCATTGTTTTCGGTATCTGATAAATAGATGATCAAATCAGGCACAATTCCTCTCTCGAAGATGAACGCCCATAGTTCTTTTGTAAGAGGGCAGTTGTCCAGAATCCATCCTCCTTGTTCTGGGGCACCGGAAAACCTATTCTTGTTTTCTGTCATTACCTGTGAGAAATTGTGCACTGATATTACCATCACAGCTTGACAAGTCAAGGGTGCCACCTTGATACATAATTTTTGTAGATCTTAAACAAGTATCTTTTGACTTTAGAAGGAAAACAAAACAGAACCACTTAATTTTAGAAGAGAAAATTAATTACAAAGCAATAAAACTGTAAGTTCAAAAAACCAAAAATAGGAGCCTGTGTTTCTAACATGCTTCCAGGATGATGGCACGTGGCTGAATCTGTGAGTAGCAATGTCCTGTTCCAGCTTGCCCTTTTAGTGATAACACCCTTCGCTTCCTTTTTACTTTTCATCTCTGAGCTGAGAGGTGATGAGATGGCTACGAACAGTGAAATAAAAATGCCTTTGTGCTGTTCGCTTAGGTTTCAAGTTCACAGGCAAGTAAGATTTGCTGACCAGAACTTTGCAATTTTCTGTTTCACCGATCCCCTTCCCTTTGGGGTTGTTTTTCAGAAAGGATAAGAAAATCACAAGGTCTTAACCTACCAATTGTTCAAAGAAATCAAGCCACATTCTGCTACAAATCTTGCCCAAGGACCTGCTGAGCAACCTACTCCCTACTACCCACAAGTCTACCAGACCAAAAAGATAACTGACATTACCCCTTAGCTCCTCACACTACTAAAATCCCCACCTTGGGAGGAGCTTAGCAGCCATTTTTCTGATGATATAATCTATGTGCCAGTCTGATTTCTTACTGCTCATTCACATCCTCTCCACTCTGTGCCCTGCCCTCTGCCCCAGCATGTAATGATGTTCACTCACTTCATGCATTATTCATTTCACGTCTAGAAAAACCCCTGACCCTGTCAGTCAAGGAGGTAGGCTTGAGGCAGTCCTTCCACCCCCTGGGTGATGTCCTCCATAATAAACTCTTTTTCTTTCTTGACAATTCCTATTCTCTCAGCAATTGGCTTTTTGTGCAGTGAGCAACTGAGCCTAGAAAAAAAAAAATCCCTTTCTGTGTTCATTAACTAGAGCAGTGGGGAGGGCTGGATCAAAATCAACTGTGCAGGTGCTTGGAGAGTTCTGCTAATTTCTCGCTTCCCCTTATTCCTCCAATAGCAACAGCTTCGATGCAAATATGGAAATTAGTAATGTGGATCTGTGAAGACACCATTTCTGAGGGATTTAAGTAAGTTTGTGTGCCATCAGGTAATCACAAAATATTATAAGTGAAAAGGGAAGAGATATTGAGAGAGGGTTGGTATAACCCTCAGGTCTCTGCAGAATTTGAAATTATCTGCATTTTGAATTCTTATCTGAATAAATAGTTTTGTCCTGTATTTTGAAATGTTGAAAAAATGAAAGCTATAAAGAAGAGATATAAATGATAAATAAAAATTTTACTGTCCAAATTTTAAAGACATAAAAATTAAAACAACTTTTAGATAATAATTTGTAATTTCTCCATCTCATTCAACATTTTTTGAAAAAAAAAACAACTAAATGGCTTTATAATATGTTATCAAATAAATAAACTTTAATTTTTTTATTCATCTCCCTACTATTAAGTATTTATATCATATATAATTTTATTATAACAATGTAATGAACATCTTTCTATCTAAATTTTTTTAAATTTAATAACAGTGTGATGAACATTTCTATATGTAAATACTTGTCCAAATATTATGCATTTCTTTGGGTTAGATTCCTAGAAGACCTATTTTTAGGTTTAGGGAAAGAGAGAGTGAACATTTTAAAGGCTTTTTATGCATATTGCTGCCCAAAATATCTTTATCAATATTCACTCTTAAAAAAACCATTTTATTTTATTTTTAAAAATTCACAAATAATGGCTTGGCACTGGTAGTACAGTGGAACAGCATATACACCAAGAGTGGTGGGTTTGAACCCGACCTGGGCCAACTAAACAACTGCAACAAAAAAATAGCTGGGCGTTGTGGCAGGTGCCTCTAATCCCAGCTACTTGGGAGGCTGAGGCAAGAGAATCACTTAAGTCCAAGAGTTGTAGTGAGACTCTGTCTCCAAAAAAAAAAAAAAAATCACAAATAATAATTGCACATACTCATGGGCTACATAGTAATGTTTTGCTGCATAAGATGTGTGGTAATCAGATCAGGTAATTAGTATATCCATCAGCGCAAATATTTATCCTTTTTTTGTGTTGGGAACATATAATATCCTCCTTCTAGCTATCTAAAACCATATAATATGTATCTTATTCATTACAGTCATCCTACAGTGGTATAGAGCACAGGAACTTACTCTTCCTATTTAGCTGTAATTCTGTATCCTTAAGTGCGTCTCGCACTTCTCTCTACCCTTCTCAGCCTCTAGAATCCTCTGTTCTATTGTTTACTCTATGAGAGCAATTTGTTTTAAGCTTCAATAAATGAATAAGAATATACAATGTTGACTTTCTTCTCCTGGCTTATTTTACTTATATAATGCTCTCCAGTTTCTCAATTTTTATTCTTTCTAACAGTGGTTGAAAATGACCTTATCCGTACAACCTCACTAATATTCTTTTTTTTTTTTTTTGAGACAGAGCCTCAAACTGTCACCCTGGATAGAGTGCTGTGCATCACAGCTCACAGCAACCTCCAACTCCTGGACTCAAGCGAGTCTCCTGCCTCTGCCTCCCAAGCAGCTGGGACTACAGGCGCCCGCCACAACGCCCGGCCATTTTTTGGTTGCAGCTGTCATTGTTGTTTGGCGGGCCCGGGCAGGATTCGAACCCACCAGCTCAGGTGTACGTGGCTGGCGCCTTAGCCCGTTGAGCCACAGGCACCGAGCCAGCCTCACTAATATTCTATTGAGATTATCCCTTAACATTTATTACATTGCATTTGTGCCTAGCATCCTTGACCATTCCAAGATCATTTCAATGTTATTACACTTTCCCCTAGCCGAAAAAAATGGGCCAGGTTTGGTGGCTCACACCTGTAATCTAGCACTCTGGAAGGCCAAGAAAGGCAGATTATTTGAGCTCAGGCATTCCAGACCAGCCTGAGCAAGGGCTAGAACCCATTTCTACTAAAAATAGAAAAACTAGCCAGGCGTTGTGGTGGGCGCCTGTAGTCTCAGCTACTTGGGAAGCTGAGACCTGAGGACCTCTTGAGCACAAGAGTTTGAGGTTCCTGTGAGCTAGGACGCCATGGCACTCTACATAAGGTGGCAGAGTGAGACTCTGTCTCAAAAAACAAACAAACAAACAAAAGAAAGAAAAGGAAAGAAAAAATGAAAGGGAAAAAAAGAAAAAAATGCCATTTCAGCAGGGCATGGTGGCTCACACCTATAATTCTAGCACTTTGGGAGGCTGAGGCAGTAGGATCCCTTGAGGCCAAAAGTTTGAGACCAGCCTGAGCAAGAGAGAGACCCTCTATATCTACAAAAAGAAAAAGAAGGAATACTGGTGCATGTCTGGAGTCTAGTTGCTCAGGAGGCTGAGGCAGGAGGGATCACCTGAGCCCAGGAAGTGCAGGCTACAGTGAGTTATGATGATGCCACTGCACTGTAGCCTGGGTGACAGAGCAACACCCTATAGCCGTCTAAAAGCTATTTTTACATTTAATTATTTCATTTGTATGGATTTTAAAGTATTTTGATAGAAAGTGAGACTCTAAATAGTTTTTCGCCAACAGTTAAATAGAGTAACAGTGCTAAATGTCTCTTTCCTTTTGGTTTGTGATATACTCTTTAGCATATACAAACTTTTAATCTGTACTGAGGTTTGTTTCTGTGCCTTCCCTGTGGTTCTATTGATTCTTCTGTGACTAAAGGTTTCATACGGCACTGGAGCAGGATGACACATTTAATGAGCTGGTAGAGCAAGTCTCCCTCTGTCATACTTCCTTGCTAAACTCTAGTCTCAAGTATTGGTTCTTTCAAACAAACTTCAGAGTCAGGTTGTCAATTTCAAAAAGGAAAAAAAAACACATGGTGCATTTTACATGGGTACTTGCCAAGTCTACTAAGCGTGGAGTATAAATGTCATAACACAACAATTAAGAAAGTGCGGTGAAAGGCTATGTTAACCAGTTTGTTGTAAATATTTCAAATTGTACATAAAACCAGCATATTGTACTCCATAAATGCATTAATGTACACAGCTACGATTTAATAAAAAAAAATCTTGAGATTTTTGCTAGAACTGCATCAAATCTATAAATGAATTTGAGAAAGACACATAAGATTTTCCTTTTATACATAAGAATTTATCTCTCTATTTCTTGATATCAGCTTATATTCACAAAGCTTAACAATTTTATTCACATGGACCCCCTTATCTTTTCATTTCAAACTTATTATTAGTTATTTTACATTTATGTTCCTGTCATGTATGGATTTTTTTTATTCCTTTGGCTATCTTATTACTTATCCATTAGGAAGAATTGTGTGCTGGATAAACCTCAATGGCTACAATGCAGCCACTGTGCAAGCTGGTTACCTTATTTCTGAACATGCTCATTTGCTCTTATTTTTAGATTATTTGCTTGGAGTTTTTTTTTTTTTTTTGAGATAGAGCCTCAAGCTGTCACCCTGGATAGAGTGCCGTGGCATCACAGCTCACAGCAACCTCCAATTCCTGGGCTCAAGTGAGTCTCTTGCCTCCACCTCCCAAGTAGCTGGGACTACAGGCACCCACCACAACACCTGACCATTTTTTTTATTTTTTTGTTTGGTTGCAGCTGACATTGTTGTTTGGCGGGCCCGGGCTGGATTCGAACCCGCCAGCTCAGGTGTACGTGGCTGGCGCCTTAGCCTGTTGAGCCACAGGTGCCGAGCCTTTTCTTGGATATTTTAAAAATAAACAGTATCAAGTGCAAAAATTATATTTCTCCTCTGTTCCAAGAATTATTCCTCTTATTTATGTTCCAAGCCATTTTGTACAGCTAAATTTTTCATAAATCATTAAAAATGGGTGTGAGAGGAATATTATTGTCTTGTTATGCGGTCTGCATTGCGATACTCATTTGTGTTTGTTCCTGCTATATTTTTTCCATCCCCCCTCTGAGAGGGAGCCAGGCTCTCCACACTCCGTCTCTTTAGGAGAAGTACACGCAGCAGGGCTGAGTGCCCAAGTTGTCTCCTGACTTCCAGAGATTCTGATGTAGGTGGGAAAAGATCATATGCTGAAACACAACAGAGTAAGAGAAGAGAGAAAGGAAATATGATGGGCAAGCCAAGGGCTTCAGAAGAGGTGGCTGAGGAGAGCTGCTATGGTCTCTAAAGCAGTGCACGCTGCCCAAGTCCAGGAAAACTCAAAGCTGAGGTGGGGAAAGGTTCGGGAAATGAGGACTGGGGTGTCTAGGGGTGCAAGTTTTGGATGTCTCACCAGCAACAGCTTCAGGTTAGGAATTTATCAAGGGTGATTCCTTGATTGGGATAATTGCAGGGAGAAAGTGAAAACCCTCCTTGGGATTTCATATAATAAAGAATTCCAGAACATGTGGCACGCCTGGAGACTGTGCTTTGAAGGAGTTGGAGTCCGGAGTGCGGGTGGCATAAGAAACCTTTATCCACGGTCTGTGTCCAGCCCAGCTATCACCAGAGAGGCATAGAATTGAGCTTTCAGGTGCCTGGTCAAGTACAATTACAGTGGCGCTTAATTTTTTTCATAACTGAAAATTTACCAAAGAGCGTTTACAATTGTTTACTAGGGTACTTTACATACAATGATGCTGATGATGAAATGAACGTAAATTTGAAGGCTACAAATTTCAATACTAGATAGAATAAGACACTAAAATAATTAAGCATATACTAGATCAACATTTTCTTTGTTATAGCTAAATCAATTAAAAAAAACAAGCTTTTTTTTTTTTTTTACCTCTGTGAGGACTTCCTCTAAGATTTCAGCATGTTTTCCATATGGATGTTCAAAGTTCATATACTTTGATGCATTTACAGTCTGTTCAATCATAGACAGAACCTCTGGATGATTTGCAGTTACCTTATCTATTGAGGCTTCTAGTGCTAAAGTAAATTAAGTTATAAATTAATGCCATTAATACTTTCAGCAAGACAACATGATTGATTGATACTATCCAACCCAAGAAAGTATTGTCTTTGTGCTGCTGCAAAATGTGCTGGAAGAAGGGGGAAATAAGACAAGGAAGAGGAAATGCTAAGTCGGGAAACACACAGAAACTATCAGAGGAGTGACTTAAAGCCAGTGCACCAGAATGAGAATGAATGGGGGAAGAAGTCCTGTCAAGCAGGCGTCAAAATCAACAAAAAGGGCAGGGACCAGAGTGTTCCAGAAATCAAATGAAAACATGAGCATGTAGAGTCAGAAAACAAGATAAATACTTTCAGTTATTACTTGGGATGGCAAGAGAACAGGAGGGAGGCAAGTTGGAAGGAATGGGGAAAAGGTGACGTAGGCTGGGTTTTCAAGTGTCACACTTGATTCTTGCCCTCTTTGGTGCTAAACTTGCTCCTTGCATGGCTGAATTGGCTCTCAGGCTGCATCATGATGCAATGTGTATCTATCTCTCTAATGAGATAGGAGCTGGGCAACTCCAGCTAGGTTGACTAATCTTCCTCTAAACTTGTTGAGCTTCTGAGCTGCTGTCCCAAGGCTCCACCTCTCAATGTCTACTGGAGCCAAATTGGTCCCAGCCCAGAAACCCCCAAATGGGGTCTTCAAAGAGCAGCTGTCTGTGGCCCTCCTTGTCTGAATGTGTTCTCAAGGATGGACAGAGCCACAGTCCCTGGAGAACCAGACCAGAAGAATCAAGAACCCATGATCTTCCTAGTAGCCATGAGAGTGGGGGACATGATAAGGCTAAAAATAACCAGGCAAAATGTGCTAGGAGCTGCTCGGTGTCCACCCCATATCCCTTCTTTCTTCCTTAGTAAAAGAACCCTGATTTTTGTTAAGGCCAGAAAAGTGCCCAGCTAAAAATATGTATATATCTCCCAACTTTGCTTATAGTTTGGATAGCCAAAAGGATGCAAACACAATTGTGTATGTGTGTGTTCCTGGCATCTCTCTCTCTCTCTCTCTCTTTTTTTTTGGTTGGGACAGAGTTCTACCCTATGCCCTGAGCAGAGTGCAATGGCATCATAGCTCACTGCAACCTCAGACTCGGGCTCTGGGCATCCTGCTGCCTCGGCCTCCGAAGCTCCTGGGATTACAAGTGCTTGCCATGGCGCCTGGCTGGGTTTTTCCATTTTTTCCCCAGAGTCAGGGTCTCACTCTTGCTCAGACAAGCCTCTAACTCCTAAGCTCAAGCAATCCTCCTGCCTCAGCCTCCCACTGTGCTGGGATTATAGGCATGAGCCACGGTGCCCAACTATTCCTCTCATCTCTTTAAGAGAGACAGCTGAGTACCAGTTTTTGTCCCTTGCTTTTCCCCCTGTTCTTACTAGGAACACTGTCATGACGGCTGGAGCTCCAGCTGCCATCTTGTGTATTATTATAGTGGCTACATGCCATGGATGGCAGAGCAGAAAGATGGCATGTCTTCCCAATATTCTTTTTCACCAAAACAACATATCATGCACTAATATTTTGTGTGTGTTCCTGCACATTCAACTGCCTTTAAGATAGCATAAGATGGGTATTAATAATGCTTTTTTAAAAAAAGAATCACACATTTCTTCTTTAAATTTTGAAGGAGCTACTTGTGTTTCTTAGACCTATAATCTAAGTGAATCAAATTACCCAAGTATTGATTTACCTTTGTCTGATAAGCTTAAATCTTGACTAGGGACTTCAGAACTCCCTCTTAATGTGGATATTTCACTGGTTCCTTCTTCATCTGTGAATAAAACATTGTTAACACATAAGGAATGGTATTTTTAAGATGTAGGTATATTCCCAAGGAAGATTGTGGTATGCGTTCAGGGACTCAAGTCTCACGTTTCTAACTTTTAATTAAAATAATAACCATAACATTCAAATAGACGAACATATGTATCAGCAGGTAAAATGAAGATAATAATTTAACCTATGAGAAAATCAGGAGTAGTTTCCATTTACTATAAAGCCAAGGGGGTCTAAATTGAAAAAAAAATCTGCAGTGCTGTTTCTAGGGCAATTCACACTCTCCTGACTGCAGGAGGTAAAGACTGTGCTTACCTCAGAGACATGAGGCAGGGAGGTGCCTTTTTACCAGTGTCTCCTGGGAATGTCAGTACCCCCTTCCAGCAGTGGGTAGAGGCACCAATGCCTGCTTCTAGCTTGGATGGCCATCCCCAAAAGAAAGACTGTGGGGGAGGGGATCTCTGCAGACTGGTGCTGGGAACTCCACAGATGGAGAGATAGCTTCTAGCTGCCACTCCATGGACAAATCTTAAGGCACTAGAGTGAGGTGCAGTTGGGGGTCATCTGTGAAGGGTGTGCATGTCTGGTGTGTGTATGTGTATTGGGAAGAAGGACACATAAGTGCCATACATAAGCTTCTAATAATGCCAAGTTCAATTCCTACTAGGCTTAAAAATAAATAGTTGGCAAGCACAGTAGAAATCAGTAGGAAAAAGCAAACAAAAACCAGCTTTACCTTATATATCGAAATAAATTATACATGTACTTAAAAACTGAATAAAAAGGGCTGGATCAACAAAAAAGAACTGCATATAAGAATATAATAAATATTCTATGTAGAATATAATATGTTTAAATACATATAATGTCGGAATATAAGAATATAATACAATCTCTGGCAGTGAGAAAGACTTTTTAAGCCTAAATGTAATGGAAGAAATAAAGAAAAAGTAATAATTTGACTGCAAAAATATGAAACATACCTGTATTCCAAAACCAGAAAACTGACTTAGAAGACAAACCACTCAATTTGGAAAATATATGAAAAATAAGAGACCAATATACAAAGCTTATGAAGAGACTATATAACTGATACAATGTTTTAGAAAAATGGTCAGAGGACAAAAATGGTCACCTCAGAAAAGAAAAGAAGAAATGTAAGTGGTTAACAAATATTAAAATAAATTTTAAAAGTAAAAATTAAAATAATTAAGAAGAGAAAATACTGAGGAAACAATGACTATTTTTATATATTACTGAGAGAAACACAATTTACAACAATTTTATGGAAAGTGACTTGACTCTATAGCTTTATATTCATTAATCTAGTGATTCCATTTATGTCAATATGTAGATAAAACTTTATGTAAAAATTAATTGAAGCATTATTTGTAGTAGCAAAAAAAAAAGAAGAAAGAAAAATAAATTTCCAACATAAACAACTGGTGAAAACAACTACCTATAAATAGGGAAATTATGCAGTAATTCAAAAGTAGGGTTAAAATATTTCTTTTTTCTTCTCTTTCTTTCTTTTTTTTTTCTTAAGACAGAGTCTCACTACGTCACCCTCAGTAAAGTGCTGTGACGTCACAGCTCACAGCAACCTCCAACTCCTAGGCTTAAGCAATTCTCTTGCGTCAGCCTCCCAAGTAGCTGGGACTACAGGTGCCCGCCACAACACCTGGGTATTTTTTGTTGCAGTTGTCATTGTTTAGCTGGCCTGGGCCAGATTGAACCTTCCAGCCTCCGTGTATGTGGCTAGTGCCCTACCCACTGAGCTATGGGTGCCACCTAAAATAACTTCTTGATGAAGTAGTATAATTAAATGGTGTAAGTAAAAAAGGTTTAAATCATTTGTATTATATCTATTATGTAATGTTATGTTACATATAATTATTATATAATATTATATAATGCTATATGCTTTCAATTATGTTAAAATACAAAGAGAAAAATTTTATAAGGATAAATAGTACGATGGATAAATGATAAAATTTCACAGCTAAAATTTTATGTTGTGTTGGGTTTAAGTTGCTCTGGTTCATTACATTAAAGAAGATAAAGAGCTTTCAGGAAAGTATTTATTATTATTTGTTAATGATTATATCACATTTGGAAATATTCATAAAGTTTTCTTTGGGCTCAATTATATTTGACTCCCTATTTTCTAATTTCTAATTCTAGCAAATCTATTTCTATACCTCTTCATTCTAGTAAATCTATTTCTGTTCTAAAGCTGTTTGGTTTAAATCTGTAAGAGAGAAGTTAGTTTTTTTCTTTTTCTCCTGAAGTTTCCTTTTTTTCTTTTCATTTGGTAATTTTAAGCTTCAATATAAAGATGATCAAAGCGAATTCTGAGAAGATGGCTGACTGGTAGCAACCCTCAGCAGAGGTTCCTGAGCAGAGGAAGAAAAACTGGATGGAATAGCACTCTATGAAGTCAAATGTGGGGAGCTAAGCCAAGAAAGAAGTTCGGCAAGTTGTAACTACAAGGAAGAGCATTCAAGAAAACAAATTATAGGTACAAAGCCTATCGACTAGAGGACAGGAAACCCCCTCCCCCCAGGAGGCCTGCTACAGGCTATCTGCAAATGAGCAGCGAACAAAATACCTCTCATTTTATCTCATTGGAGAGAGCTGCTAAACTCTAGGTCTCTTTCTCTAGGGAGGTTCCACTTATGAACCTAGACACCACCCCACCAGGCATAAAATTGAACAGATATTTTCCCTCATAAGTCCAAACTCCCAGTCCACCTTTTCCTCCTCACATAGTGGTCTGAAGTTCTGCCCCTTGCAGAACACAGAGTGCTTGGTCTTTCCCTGAAAAATCTGGACATAGTGTGGACCGCTAACCATCAGGATGTAATCTGTGACTAATGGGGAAGAAAGAAAGTGTGGGAACAAAGGGACATTTGGCGGGAGGAGGAGCAGTCCCCTGGTTACGACTATGCCTGGCCAGTGGTGATGTTGACCCTCAGTTTGGGCTGTGTCTGGCAGGGATGAGGTGCAGAATCCCCAGCTCTTACAGCACCCACAGCGGAAAAGTGGTTGCTCCACGTGGACTGAGTTTGGCAGACAGGGCTGGTCCCCAGCCCCTGCTGGGACTGCGAAAAGAGGCTTGCTTGGCATGGACTGAGACCTGAGAGCAAGGGTGTGGTCCCCTGATTCCAACATGTGAACCAACAACTGAGGGCTAGGGCATGGTCCCTTGTCTTCAGTGGGGCTGGTGAGCAGAGGCTTACTGGGTGAGGACTGAGATGTGAGGGTGGAGTGCAGTGCCTGACTCTAACAGAGCCTGTGAACAGAGGCTTGTCAGGCAGTGGACTGAGACTGACAGGTGGGGGCATGGTGCCCTGACTCCAACTGGTCTGGCAAGCAGAGGCTAGCTGGTGTGGACTGAGACTGGTGGGTGGTGGCATGGCCCCTAGTTCCAACTGGGCCTGTGAGCAGAGAAGCGGGCAACAGTATGGACTGAGTCTGGTGGGCTGGAGTGTGGCTCCCTGGCTCCAATTATGCTGTTGGAGATCCTTGAATCCCTCTCTGTTGAGCAGGGTTAGCACTGCCTGAGACAATTTAATTGGAACCCGTGTCTGGAGCTGTCCACTTGGGGACATTATGAGGTTGACCTTCGAAGTTCTATGGCAGAAAAGAACTGTAGGGTAGGTGTTGGGCACTGAAGCTGTATCTCTTTGTATCTCTTCACAGTTGAGATTTAAACCTAATACTGTGGTTTCTTAGGATAGGGCAAAGGTTGGCAGAAATCAAAACAGAGCTAGCTTGCACTATCTCACCAAGTAGGTCCTCAGTGTCTCTGGCCAAAATTCTGAAAGGGGTCTTTGTAAGGTTATAGGAGATAAGTCACAATTACAAAGCCTAGCGCTTTGGTAAGGGGCTATGTCTACTACCTGGGTACCCCAATTCACTCTCACCCTACCAGTTCTAATAACAAAATAGTGGAAAATAAACATGCTGTGGACCCAACAGAAGAACTCTGGCAATGTGAATAACCAGAGTAGATCAACCCCCACCAAGAAATGACAAAGGAGATACAACTGAAGATGCCATGCATAGACAAAAGGCAGCAGTGTCAGAAATTGAATTCAGAATATGGATTGAGAATAAGATAAATAGAATGGAAGAAAAGATAGAAATTGAATCCCAAAGAGTAGTTCTAAAGTTGTCTCAAGAAATTAATGAATTCAAAGCCCAAGTCACCAAAGACATGGACGTATTGAGGAAAGAGATAGCAGAGCTCAAAGAAATGAAAAAGTTAGTTGAGGAGCTCCAAAATACAGTAGAATCCCTCAGTAATAGAGTTGACCAGGCAGAAGAAAGGATATCTGAAACTGACGACAAAGCTTTTGAATGTTCCCAAACACTCAAAGAGGCAGACAAATAGAGAGAAAAAACTGATCATTCCCTGAGAAAGTTGTGGGACCACTCCAAAAGATCAAACATTTGTCTTATAGGAATTCTCAAAGGAGAAGAGGATGGTCCTAAAGGTACAGATGCTCTACTCCAAGAGATTTGGGAGGAGAATTTCCCAAGCATTGCAAGAGATACAGAACTTCAGATAGCAGACAATTTTAGAACCCCAGCAAGACTCAATCCAAATAAAGCATCTCCTAGACACATTGTGATTAACTTTGCCAAGGGAGAAAGGAGAAAATTCTGCAAGCTGCCAGACGTCAGAAAAGCATCACGTATGAAGGGATGGATTTGTATAATACAGGCAAAAGGAAACCAGAAAAAAGCAGGGGTTGCAATTTTAGTTGCAAATACAATTGGCTTTAAACCAACAAAGATAAAGGAAGATAAGGAAGGTCACTACATATTTGTCAAGGGAAACACCCAACCTGAAAAGATTTTGATAATTAACATTTATGCACCCTACAAGAATGCTCCTCAATTCATAAGGCAGACCCTAATGGATATGAACAACTTGATATCTTCCTTCACTATAATAGTTGAAGATTTTAACATCCCTTTGACAGTTTTGGATAGATCCTCCAAAAAGAAACTAAACAAAGAAATATTAGACTTAAATGGACTTTACATACCTCTACAAAACATTTCACCCTAATAAAACTGAATATACATTCTTCTCATCAGCTCACGGGTCATCCTCCAAAATAGATCATATCATAGGACACAAGTCTAACCTCAGCAAATTGAAAGTGTAGAAATTATTCCTTGTATCTTCTTGGACCACTATGGAATACAAGTTGAACTCAACAGCAATAGGAAACTTCATACTCAAACAAAGTCATGGAAACTAAATAATCTTTGGCTGAATGATAGCTGGGTCAAAGACAAGATTTAGAAGGAAATCATTAAATTTTTGGAATGAAATGGTAATGAAGACAGAAACTATCAAAACCTGTGGGATCGGCTTGGCGTCTGTGGCTCAATGGGCTAAGGCGCCAGCCACGTCCACCTGAGCTGGCGGGTTCGAATCCAGTCTGGGTCTGCCAAACAACAATGATGGCTGCAATCAAAAAATGGCCGGGCATTGTGGTGGGCACCTGTAGTCCCAGCTACTTGGAAGGCAGAGGCAGGAGACTCACTTGAGCCCAGGAATTGGGGGTTGCTGTGAACTGTGATGCTACAGCACCCTTTCCTACCCAGGGTGACAGCTTGAGGCTCTGTCTCAAAAAAAAAAAAAAAAAAAAACCTGTGGGATACTGCAAAGGCAGTCCTAAGACGGAAATTTATAGCATTGGAAGCCTTCATCAAGAAAAAAGAAAGAGAGGAAGTCAACAACTTAATGGATCATCTCAAGCAACTTGAAAAGGAGGAATACTGGAACCCCAAACCCAGCAGAAGAAAAGAAACAACCAAAATTAGGGCAGAATTAAATGAAATTGAAAACAAAATAATCATTCAGAAGATCAACAAAACAAAAAGTTGGTTTTTTGAAAAGATTAACAAAATTGATAAACTTTTGGCCAACCTAACCAGAAATAGACAAAAAAAATCACTAATATGATCAGAAATGATAAAAGAGAAATAACAGCAGACACTTTAGAAATTCAAAAAATCCTCAATGATTACTACAAAAATCTCTTTTCCTAGAAATATGAAAATCTGAAGGAAATGGGCCAATACCTGGAAGCACACCATCTTCCTAGACTCAACCAGAAAGAATTAGAAATCTTGACTAGACCTATATCAATCACTGAAATAGCACCAACAATACAAAATCTCCCAAAAAAGGAAAGTCTGGGACCAGATGGCTTCACATCCAAATTCTATCAAACCTTTCAAGAGGAATGAGTACCGATATTATACAACTTTTTCCAAAGCATGGAAAAGGAAGGAATACTTCCCATCACATTCTATGAGGCAAATATCACCCTGATATCCAAACCAGGAAAGGATCCAACAAAGAAAGAAAATTATAGACCAATATCATTATTGAATATCAATGCAAAAATATTCAAGAAGATCTTAGCAAACAGAATTCAACAATGCATCAAAAAAATTATACAGCATGATTAAGTTGGTTTTATTCCAGGGTTACAGGGTTGGTTCAATATATGCAAATCTATAAATATAATACATCATCACATCAATAAAATAAAAAACAAAGACCATATGATTCTCTCAAATGACACAGAAAAAGCCTTTGATAATATCCAGCATCCTTTCATGATCAGGAAACTTAAGACAATAGGCATGGAAGGGACATTTGTTAGACTGATAGAGGCCATCTACAGAAAACCCACAGCCAATATCATATTGAATGGTGTAAAATTGAAAACATTTCCACTCAAATCAGGAATGAGGCAAGGATGCCCACTGTCTCCACTGCTATTCAACATAGTAATAGTAGTCTTAGCCATTGCAGGCAAGAGAAGGCTATCAATGATATCCAAACAGGGTCAGAGGAGATCAAACTCTCACTCTGTGCTGATGATATGATCCTATTCCTGGAAAATCCCAGAGACTCAACTTCAAAACTCTTAGAAGTAATCAAGGAATACAGCAGCGTCTCAGGATACAAAATCAATACTTACAAGTCAGTAGCTTTTATATATGCCAACAATAGTCAAGCTGAAAATATAGTCAAGGACTCCTCTATTCCTTTTACAATAGGGTCAAAGAAGATGAAATATCTGGTAATTTACCTAACAAAGGACATGAAAGATCTTTATAAGGAGTACTATGAAACTCTGAGAAAAGACATAGCTGAAGATGTTAACAAATGGAAAAACATACCATGCTTATAGCTGTTGGAAGAATCAACATTGTTAAAATGTCCACACTACCCAAAGCAATCTACAGATTTAATGCAATCCCTATTAAAGCACCACTGTCATACTTTAAAGAACGTGAAAAAATAGTACTTCATTTTATATGGAATCAGAAAAAAACCTTGAATAGCAAATACATTACTTATCAATAAGAACAAATCAGGAGGTATCACATTACTAGACCTCAGAGTATACTATAAATCTATAGTGATCAAAACAGCATGGTACTGGCATAAAAACAGACCAGTAGATTTATGGAAATGAATAGAGAACCAAGAGTGAAACCAGCTACTTATCATCATTTGATCTTTGACAAGCCTATTAAAAATATTCAGTGGGGGAAAGACTCCCTATTTAACAAATGGTGCTGGATGAACTGGCTGGTGACCTGTAGAAGACTGAAACTAGACCCCCACCTTTCACCATTAACAAAAATTGATTCTCACCGGATAAAAGATTTAAACTTAAGACATGAAACTATAAAAATACTAGAGGAGAGTGTAAGGAAAACACTTGAAGAAATTGGCCTGGGAGAATATTTTATGAGGAGGACCCTCTGAGCAATTGAAGCAACCCCAAAAATACATTCCTGGGATCTGATCAAACTAAAAAGTTTTTGTACAACCAAAAGCACAGGAAGTAAAGCAAACAGACAAACTTCAAGATGGGAGAAGATTTTTGCAGGTTATGCTTTCAACAATGGTCTGATAATTAGAATTTACAGAGAACTCAAACTAATCAATAAGAAAAGAATAAATAACCCCATTTCTATGTGGGCAAGAGACTTGAACAGAAACTTCTCTGATGAAGACAGGCGCATGGACTATAAACACATGAAAAAATGCTAATCATCAGAGAAATGCAAATCAAAACCACTTTGAGATATCATCTGACTCCAATAAGATTAGTCCACATCACAAAATCCGAAAACTAAAGATGTTGGCATGGATGTGGAGAGAAGGGAATGCTTCTACATTGCTGGTGGGAATGCAAGCTAATATGACCTTTTGGGAAAGAAGTTTGGAGAACACCAAAGGAACTAAAAGTAGACATACCATTTGATCCTGCAATTCCTCTACTAGGTATATTCCCAGATGATCAAAAATCATTTTACAACAAAGACTTTTGCACCAGAATGTTTATTGCAGCCCAATTCATAATAGCCAAGACATGGAAACAGCCCTAGTGCCTCTCTACCCATGAATGGATTAACAAATTGTGGTATATGTACACCATAGAATACTATGCGGCCATATAAAGATGGAGACTTTACATCTTTTATATTTACCTGGATGGAGCTGGAACATATTCTTCTTAGTAAAGTATCTCAAGAGTGGGAAAAAAGTATCCAATGTACTCAACACTACTATGAAATCATTATATAATCACCTATACACTCATGAATGGCAAAACATAACTATAGTCCAGAAAGAAGAAGGGAAGAGGAGAGAGAGGGCAAGGGAGGGAGGATATGAGAGGAGGAAGGGTATTTGAGCAGACCTCACCTAATGTGCATGATGCAATGGTACATTTCAAAACTATTAAGAAATGAATATAATTATGATGGATGTGTTACTTAGTTCAATGTAAGCATTTCCCATTGTATACAAAGCAGTACCCTGAACCCCATAAATACATCAATGTACAAAGTTATGATTTAATAAAAAATAAAAATAATAAAGATGATCAAAGATGAAATGAATGAAAATAAGATACATAAGTATGGACTTACCATCTTTATCAACTTTAGCAGTTTGGTCAGAGAAGGTACTTTCTGATTTTGTTTTGGTTTCTGCACTGTCTGCTTGAGAGCTATGTCTTTGGGAGTCTTGAGTGGATGCTGCAGTGAAATAATAATATGCTTTATTAGTATATTATACACACACACACACACACATATATGGAAGGTCTAGTCAATAACATCAGCAATGTATTTCTTTACCTTCACTCGGAAACACCATGGTGTCTCTGCTTTTATATGCTTCCTCTGGTAACACTACGGACTCCTTTTTTTCATATAGTCTTCGAAGTTCTCTTGCATCTAACTCAGCTGAAATGTAACAATTGGCTGTATTAACAGTGGTTGGGGATACGGATGTGGGTAGAGTAAACACTAGCCCCTGCTTTAAAGTCAGACAGACTTAGGTTTCAGTTCTGTCACTTAAACAGTTGCATCCCAGTGAGGGGAGGATCTGGGAATGACCCATCGATGGTCTGTTTTCACATATTCTGTTGTCCAGCATAAACAGATGTATAAGAAACCTTTCAGTGAGGTCAGTCCATGACACCCTGTCCCTCCTCCTCACACCCCAAAGTGGGATGTGAAAGCTGTCTGGCTTTCATAAATCTCTTGATTGCTTTGCCTCAATTTGTACTGTGCAAAAAGAGAATCTTTAAACTTAAAGCACTGTTTTGAGGACTAAATGAGGTAATGGATATATATTAAAGAAGTACTATAACTTAACTTGAAAAATAGTGTAACTTAAGTAAACACTTAACTTGAAAAATGGTTGGTACACAGGAAACCTGCTCCATGGTAGCTGTCATCCTCTGTATTATTATATAATTCTCATGTTAAAAAATCTCAATATTCTCCACTAAATAAAGTTTTCTTAAAAATATATTGGGGCAAAATTCAAAAGCAAAAAAAAAATCCAATTTTTGAAATTTTAAGGAGGGTTAATCTTATTGCCAAATGTAGAATAATTAGTGCAATTGAGAAAGAAAACACAAAAGCTTTTAAGTTTGCAGTGAAAGACAGTGTCTATTTTCACATTTTAGCAGAAGGCAATTTGTGGAAAGCTTGAAATGCCATAATTTGAAGTGAAAGAAATTACTACAGATTGTATGAAACATTACAGATCACCGTTCTTCTTCCAAGAACCCAGCTAGCTTCCTTTCTTGACCCAAGTCTCAGTCAAATGTCCCCTCTTCATCCAATTTTCACTCTCCCTACTGTCATCTCTGTCTGCCCATTACCACCTTATATATGTTTTTCTGTCTGTTCACTTGTCTGTTTTTGGCCCTCTATCCCCTATTAAAATGTAAGAACCACACAGACAAGGACTTCATGTGTTCTGTTCATGTTGGTATCCCCAGTGCCTAGAATCATGTCTAACACAAAGTAGGTACTCAAGTATTTGTTGAATTAATTAACGCATTCATTTTGTCTATCCTTACATAGGTTGAATAACAAGCTATCCTATTAGTCTGTGCCAATATTTCTCCAGCTTCAGTTTTAAAGTTGTCTATGAGTATTTTTTAAAATTTTGATTTTCATTTTGAAGATAATACACTACAAATATAACTTCATTCTAGATCATCCGGATGATCATTTGGATGGCATACAATTTCAGTGCTGGTCTTTTTGTTGTTTTTGAAATCTCTTGGGCGTTGTGTTAGATTATTTTACTTCTTTAAAGGCTAATGAGAAAGAGGATAAACAGATTTATTAGGAAAAACAGATTTATTAGGAAAATAATGTGTTCTTTGGTCTAGCAAAAGTTCAATGTTTCCATGTACAAAGAGATAATGTCCTTACTATTTAGATATTACAGTTTCAAGCATAGGAAATTGGGAAGTTAGGAAGCTTCTCAATTTATGTAAAGTGTTTAAAAAATACGCTGATAGCAAAATCTGACAAATAGCACATACACACATAAAAACCCTACTATAGGAGGAGCCAAGATGGCGATCTGTAGCCAGCTTTCCGCAGAGGTTCCCATCCAGAAGGAGAATTAAAGGACAGAAACTCAGCAAGAAAGCCAATGGTTTGGATCTGAGCTAAAAGAAAAGGTCAAAGAATGCACTTCAACCCTGCTGGGGTGACCTGAGACCCCAAGGACACAAACAAAAAGGTACAGAGCACATCACCAAGAGGACAGGAGTTCCCTCCCCCATTAGAGAAGCTCGCAGTATACTCCATACCTCCATACAAATAAGCGAGCAGAGTTCAGATGTCATCCCACTCTACCCCACGGGAGAGACCCTCTAAAGACCAGACCTCCTTCCCCTACTAGGGTGCCACGGCAATCTCCCGCCAGGCATAAAACTGTATATACTCTCTACCTGCAAGTTGGAGTTCCTGGTATTTCCCTCCACTCTCACCCCGAGGTCTGGAGGCCTGTGCCCCACAGAGTTCAGATTCTTGGAGATTTTCTCAAGGGGTGTGGACGGGGCATAGACTGTTGCTGATCTGTGCTGGTTTTCTAGCTCAGGAGTGGTGAGAGGGGAGTGAGCCGAGAGGAGACCCGGCTGGAGGGAAGGTCTCCTGAGGCACGAAACAGCAACAAGCTGCGGGAACAATAGCAGAAGAGCTTGCACCCCTGGGGATGTTTTGAGGAGACACTCCCAGTCTTCTGGGCAGCCAGGGGAAGCGGGGCAGCTTCTTCAGTGGCAGCCACCGGCAGAGCAGACCGGCAACCAAGGCATGTGAAGGATTTGCCTGAGGCGGTACCAGATGGGACAGAGTGCAGGGATTAGAATACTCACAGAGAGGCTCAGCGCCTGTGGCTCAACAGGCTAAGGCGCCAGCCACGTACACCTGAGCTGGCAGGTTCGAATCCAGCCCCAGGGCCTGCCAAACAACAATGACAGCTGCAACCAAAAAATGGCTAGGTGTTGTGGCGGGCGCCTGTAGTCCCAGCTCCTTGGGAGGCAGAGGCAAGAGACTTGCTTGAGCCCAGGAATTGGAGGTTGCTGTGAGCTGTGATGCCACGGCACTCTACCCAGGGTGACAGCTTGAGGCTCTGTCTCAAAAAAAAAAAAACAAAAAAAAAGAAACAGAACCTACCTCTTCTCGGAGTGAACTAGGTCAGGACCTCATGACTGCTGCGGTGAATGCATCTAGGAGAAGTGACGCATGCTATGTAACTGGCAAAAACTAAGTCATGGAAAGTGATATGCCTTCCACCTCTCTCTCTTTCTTTCAGGACGTTTGGCCTTGGAGCATAGCCACCACTTTGTAAGTTTAAGCCAGCCACGTGGAGAGGCCCACGTGGATAGGAACTGAGGCCTGTAAGGAGACTCATCTCCCACTTGTAGGAGGGTGTGGGGAGCCTTGATATAATCAGGTTTCTGGTCATCAAGTCTGCCAGCTGAAGTTTCAGACGAGGAGGAGCAGGGACAAGCTGTCATCTCTGCCATGCTGTGTCTGAATCCTTGACCCGCAGTATCTGAAGGCATTATGATGTTCGCTTTCTGGCACTAGGTTTTGGGGCATTTTGTTTTGTAATTCTAATAACTGGAGTTGCTAAAAGAGGGAGAGTCTTGGCCGGGTGTTGTGGCGGGCGCCTGTAGTCCCAGCTACTTGGAGGCGGAGGCAGGAGACTCGCTTGAGCCCAGGAATTGGAGGTTGCTGTGAGCTGCGATGCCACAGCACTCTATCCAGGGTGACAGCTTGAGGCTCTGTCTCAAAAAAAAAAAAAAAGTGGGAGACTCAGAGTCTGAGGCTAGGAATCTGTAAATCTTTCTACTATATGAGCACAATTATGTTCGCAAACTCATCCTAGGAAAAGCGCTACGTACTTCACTGTTGAATATCACTACCATCACCTTTGAACTGTGCACTATTGCCAGCACCTAGTCCACCCTTCAAAGCACCGCTTCTAGGATAAGTCTGCAAAATTAATTGTCAGACCTCATACGACAATAGCTCTGATGGGCATTTCAGAAAAAGAGTTCCAAAATTGCTTTGAAGAGTGGATTAGATACTGGCATCAATGCATAAGGTGACCATAGTCGTAATTTAGTAATGAGGTTATGTAGCACTTTTTCCAGGATGAGTTCACAAATTTAATTGTCTGACCTCGTACTTTCCCATTTCCCCTCCCCCCCTTCCTGTCTGATGAAACGCCAGCATTGGCAGCTTTTAGCAGCCTTCTCTCTTTCTGGCTGGTGACCTCTGACTAATCTCAAGAGTCCTCATTTTTATTTAGAAAAGAAAGAATCGGTATTCAAAGACAATTGTTCACAGAATGTGTAAAAACCTCTCTTGGTGACAGCTGTGGTTTGTTTCACAAAAAAGAGCCACCAGCCCACTTATTGCAATCCCCCCCCAAGTGAAAAAACCTGAGTCAAACAAAAAGTAATGAGGACATCTGTTCGTTTCTGTCGCCTATGCTGTTTGCACATGTTGCACAATTTCGAAGGGTCTGCTATGCCAGGCATTGTCTTTTCTTTTTAATATTTATTTTATTATTTATTTATTTTGACAAACAGCCTCAAGCTTTTGCACTGGGTAGTAGAGTGCCGTGGCATCATAGCTCATAGCAACCTCCAACTCCTGGGTCCAAGCCATTCTCTTGCCTCAGCCTCCCAAGTAGCTGGGACTACAGGCACCCACCACAATGCCCAACCATTTTTTTGGTTGTAGTTCTCATTGCTCTTTGGCAGAACCGGGCTGGATTCAAACCCGCCAGCTCTGGTGTATGTGGCTAGCGCCTTAGCCGCTTGAGCTACAGACGCTGAGTCTATTATTATTATTGTTTTATTTTATTTTTTATAGAGATGGAGTCTCACTTTATCGCTCTCCGTAGAGTGCCGTGGCATCACACAGCTCACAGCAACCTCCAACTCCTGAGCTTAGGTGATTCTCTGGCCGCAGCCTCCGGAGCAGCTGGGACTATAGGCGCTGGCCACAATGCCTGGCTATTTTTTTGTTTTGCAGTTCAGCCAAGGCCGGGTTTCACCTTTGGTATATGGGGCCGGCACCCTACTCACTGAGCCACAGGCACCGCCCATTATTATTATTATTTTTTTTTTGAGACAGAGCCTCAAGCTGTTGCCCTGGGTAGAGTGCTGTCGCATCACAGCTCACAGCAACCTCCAACTCCTGGGCTTAAGCGATTCTCTTGCCTCAGCCTCCCAAGTGGCTGGGACTATAGTTGCCTGCCACAATGCCCCGCTATTTTTTGGTTGTAGTTGTCATTGTTTGGCAGACCCTGGCTGTGTTTGAACCCACCAGCTCTGGTGTATGTGGCTGGCACCTTAGCCGCTTGAGCTACAGGCGCCAAGCCTTTTATTTTTTTAAAAAGAGAAAGTCTTGGCTCGGTGCCTGTGACTCAACAGGCTAAGGCGCCAGCCACGTACAACTGAGTTGGCGGGTTTGAATCCAGCCTGGGCCCACCAAACAACAATGATGGCTGCAACCAAAAAATGGCTGGGCATTGTGGCAGGCGCCTGTAGTTCCAGCTACTTGGGAGGCGGAGGCAGGAGACTTGCTTGAGCCTAGGAATTGGAGGTTGCTGTGAGCTGTGATGCCATGGCACTCTATCCAGGATGACAGCTTGAGACTGTGTCTCAAAAAAAAAAAGAGAGAGAGAAAGTCTTGTTCTGTTACCAGGCTTGAGTAGAATAGCACAATCATAGACGCCTCTAACTCCTGAGATTAGGCAGTCCTCCTGCCTCAGTCTCCCAGAACTCTGGGATTATAGTCACAAGCCACTGTACTTGGCCTGTCATGTCCCTACCTACCTTGCCTTCATCCAAAACCATGGAGATTATTCCTTCCATTTACTTGGGCATTAAAAAAAAAAAATCACACTAGGCCAGGTGAGGTGGCTCATGCTTATAATCCTAGCACTCTGGGAGTCCTAGGAGGGGGTGCATCTCTTGAGCTCAGGAGTTCAAGACCATCTATATTAAAAATAGAAAAAAAACTGAGGTGGTGCTTGTGGTTCAGTGAGTAGGGAGCTGGCGCCATACACCAAGGGTGGCGGGTTCAAGCCCAGCCCTGGCCAAACTGCAACAAAAAATAGCCGGGTGTTGTGGCGGGCCTCTGTAGTCCCAGCTACTTGGGAGACTGAGTCTGGAGGATTACTTGGGCCCAGGAGTTACTATGAGTTAGGGCGATGCCATGGCAATCTAGCCTGGGCAACAGAGTGACACTCTGAATCCACACCAAAAAACAAAACAAAACAAAAAAACACATTTAATTTCAGTTTCTCATGGGCAGTCATAGATGTATATTCACGTCTTTAAACCTGAAAACCAACCTCAGGTCAATGGGAGTCTGTCGTCTTCTTTCTGGGAATGCAGATCAATTAGAACTCATAACAAAGGCTCAGCGCTTGTGGTTCAAGCGGCTAAGGCACCAGCCACGTACACCTGAGCTGGCGGGTTCGAATCTAGCCCGGGCCACCAAACTAAATGATGGATGCAACCAAAATATGGCTGGGCGTTTTGGCGGCACCTGTAGTCCCAGCTACTTGGGAAGCAGAAGCAGGAGACCCACTTGAGCCCAGGAGTTGGAGGTTACTGTGAGCTGTGATGCCACGGCACTCTATCCAGGGTGACAGCTTGAGGTTCTGTCTCAAAAAAAAAAAAAAAACTCATAACAAAGTCAGAAAAAAAAAACCAATGAAAAACCATCCAATAGGCAAGTGACCATAGGTCAATGGTTAGGGTGCTGGCCACGTACACTGGTGGGTTCGAATCCAGCCTGGACCTGCCAAACAACAATGACAACTAATACCAAAAAATAGCTGGGTGTTGTGGCAGGCACCTGTGGTCCCAGCTACTTGGGAGGCAGAGGCAACAGAATTACTTCAGCCCAAGAATTTGAGGTTGCTGTGAGCTGTAACTCCACAGCACTCTACTGAGGGCAACATAGTGAGACTCTGTCTCAAACAAAAAAAAAGCCAACAACCTCAACCTAAGCTGGTTTAAAAGAAAAAATTTAAAAACAGAAAAAATTTCAAAACAGGAAAGGTGTCATGACTCTCAGCACTTAAGGAGGCAGAGGATTGCTTGAGGTTGAGTTTGAGACCAGCCTCTGGCACCATTGTGAGGTCCCCTGTCTCTACAAGAAAAAATAAATAAATAAATAAAATAAAAATGAAAAAAATTAGGCTCTCCAGAAGCTCCCGAGTGTCCTCAGACATGGCAACTGGCTCCTTTCAGAGTGAATGAGTTGAGAGAGAACAAAAGGTAGAAATCATGCTTTCATTAAAAAAAAAAAAAAAAAAATCATGGCCCGGCGCCTGTGGCTCAGCGGGCTAAGGCGCCAGCCACGTACACCTGAGCTGGCGGGTTCAAATCCAGCCCGGGCCGCCAAACAACAATGACGGCTGCAACCAAAAAATGGCCGGGCGTTGTGGCAGGCGCCTGTAGTCCCAGCTACTTGGGAGGCAGAGGCAAGAGACTCGCTTGAGCCCAGGAATTGGAGGTTGCTGTGAGCTGTGATGCCAC
>CAUYON010103617.1:0-14698 GCA_963573935.1 Arctocebus calabarensis
CACCCTGGATAGAGTGCTGTGGCATCACAGCTCACAGCAACCTCCAATTCCTGGGCTCAAGCGAGTCTCTTGCCTCCACCTCCCAAGTAGCTGGGACTACAGGTGCCCACCACAACGCCCGGCCATTTTTTGGTTGCAGCCGTCATTGTTGTTTGGCGGGCCCTGGGGATGGATTTGAACCCGCCAGCTCAGGTGTACATGGCTGGCGCCTTAGCCCATTGAGCCACAGGCACCGAGCCTACCCACGCAAAATTACACACACATTCACGAAGAAGAAGAGAAGAAATAAATTGTCAGAAATAAACATTATATACAAGACGTACACTTGGAACAATAAGTCCCTTAAAGATTAAGTGTGCTCATCTTATGGCTGCACAAACACATCTGAAGTCTGAATTGTGGAGTTTCATGTCCCTTCCAGTTTAAAACACAATACAGAAGGAAATACACTTTACTATCATGACACGACCTCCACAAATTATACGTCTGACCCTTGAGCTTCTTTTAGAAACTCTCCTCACTAATTTGCCTGTGTTTTTGAATAGCAAGTAATATGTTTTCAATCATGAAAGGTTACAGGGAAATTTTTGTGGTAAAAACTGGCCTTCCACTGGCATAAAAATCATCAGTCTTACTGCAATCCTTTGGGAAATAACATTTTTTTCATCATTGTCAAGCAGCTTTCAAAGCAATTTAATAGCTACTGTTCCTAAGAATGGCTGTTTACATCCATTGAAAACGGATGTCACTCCAAACCAGGTAAGAGAAAAATGACAGTACATTTAATAAAGAAATAATTTCCTTCCAATATTCTAAGAGAGAATCAAACCATGTGAAATTGTCTCTTAAAAATAATAATCACCCACTGATATTTAAGTGGATTTAAATACTCATCCTCCAATATATCATGCAAATCAGCCCCGAACTATCACACTCACACTACTCTCTTACCATCTGCACGGCAATGCAATCAAAGAATACAGCCATTTTACTTTAAAACAAAATTGTAATAATTTTTTAAATAGTCTTCACAAAAAAAAAAATATGTCTGAGCAGTACAAAGACTGATTAAGTTTTTGTAAGTGCTCTATTTGCTTCCTCTTTCATTGTTTCTCTACACTTCCACTGCCTGCACTTCAAATAATATTAAGTAATTTTGCACAGGAATAACAGTAATGCTGCCTTTCTTCTCCTCCCCCATCTCAAACTAACCCTGTTTTTTGTTTAAGACATAATCACACAAGGACACACCTACTTTTAAAACGTAAATGTCAGCACTAGTAAATGTGCGGGCAACAGAGCCATATCAAGGCTTGGATTGGGCTTGATCCTTCCATGGGATTCAATCTCTGTTTTTTTTTTCCCCTCACTTATGAGAGACTAAACCTCCCTGTACCTACATTAAACTTAAGTCAATTAAATATACTTGTAAAAAACAGAATTTTTTTTTCTTGGATAACCAAATGTTATTTCACTTCTCCCCAGCACTTCTTCTCAGTCCGTGGTTCTCAACCTTCCTAATGCTGTGGCCCTTTGATACAGTTCCAATGGGTCGCGACCCACAGGTTGAGAAAGAAGTCTCCCAGATTGACAGATTGAGAACTCTATAAACCTGTGATATTTCAGTGTCAGGAGGCATTGTTTAATGTCCTTGTTCTTGTCCTGAAACAGCTCTCTTGACCATCACCCACATCAGAAGATAAAACTCATTCACCCTCGTGTCTAGCCAATGTTTCTACCAGTCCCCTCACTCAATTTCTTGCCTTTTGATTCACAGAGTAAAATAAAATCTAGCAGACAGAAACTCCTCTGACTTCCTACTAGCTTGTCTACATCCGCTCTGATCCTGACCACCTTTTCTGCCTTTGAGAAACAGGCAGCCCCAGAGCTCTGGACCCCATCCTCTCTCACTTCCTCAAGCATTTTGTTCCATCAGTTATCAACTCCTATTCCCACAACATGCCTGAAATCCTCTGTCTTTAAAAACAAACAGTACAGGGTGGCACCTGTGGCTCAAGGAGTAGGGAGCTGGCCCCATATGCCGGAGGTGGCGGGTTCTAACCTAACCCCAGTCAAAAACTGCAAAAAACAAACAAACAAACAAACAAACAGTACAAGACTCTTCATCAACCCTGCAGTCCTCCTCCCTAGGATTGCCCTCATATTCCCAAGATTGTGGAATAAACCACCTCCACTTCACCTGCTCCTCAGCTCCCTGCAAACTGGCAAACTCCCTTACCTCTTATCAACAGCCCCCATCACCAAACGCAGTGGGATCCTCCATTCTTGGCTCACGTGCCCTCTCTACAGTATTTACTATTGCTGATGGTTCCTTCTAGAAATTCTCTCCTCCATTAGTTTACCTCATTTCATTACTTTCTGTTTTGCCTATTTCTTTAACTGACTCTTCCTCCCATAAAACCCTTACATGTTAGGTGTGTCTGACAGTGGGGATAGAAACTGATACCCTCATTTTGAAAAACAGGTGAAAAAATCTAAAGCTTTACATTTGTTTATGCCTTTTCCCCAAGTCATTCTACCTCTAGGAACCCATATTAAGAAGGCATTGTGACATTAAATAATGAAAGGAGAAATAATCCTTGCACAGAAACACGAAATGTAATGTTATTTATAATATTAGTAAGATGATACTATGCCTGAACTAATGTGAAATGGAAAAAAGTATGGGGCAAAACTGTCCACATAGAGTCATCTTAATTATGTGGAAATAAATACGTGCATAGGAAAAAGTCTGGAAGGAAAGATTCCAAATTACTGTTGACAGTGATTTTCTTGGAGAATGAGAATTGACTTATGGGCGAATCTGACTGCCTTTATATATTTCCATACTTTCCAAGTTTTACACGAGGATCATGTATTTCACTTATATGTATATTGAGAGGAAAAAATGAAACCATTTTTGAGAAACAAATCTAATCAAAAGGCCAAAATTCTTTCTTTGAAAGATGGTATTTGCCTTCCCTTCTCATTCTACACATTTTCCAACAGGTGACCTCATGTACCTCACAAGCATCCAATACCCTCATGCAGAGATGACTCTTGAGACCCACGGCCCTAGGACAGACCTAACCACTAAGTTTCATAACTGTACGGTACAATACTTCCATTTGGCCACTACACAGTTCTATGGGATGACTCAGAAGAACCACAACCTCAGCCTGTTTTTGTACCCTTCAACTCACTCCAAATCTCCTTTCCTCTTTGTAAACAGTGCCACCCTCTCCAAACTCTCACTTTGGGTAACGAGGTGAGCCAGACTAGATTCTTGCTCCAACAATATCCAATCAAACACCAGTCCTGATGAATTCTACCCACTTGATACATATCAAAATCATGCCTCTGTCTATCTCTTGTCCCATTTCCTCACCAGTGTCACCTGGACTCTTTCAATAATCTCCTAAATGGTCTCTACTTTCAGCTTCAGCCATGTGATTATATATTCCCTTCATTAACACTATATATTTTTTTAAAATGTAAATCTGCTTATTTCCCTAATTAAAATCTTTCAATGGCTCCCCATCATGGCATAATAAAATAAAAACCTTCAGCATGGGACATCATGAACTTATTCTTATTCTACACCACCTGTCAACTTGCTACTCATTTTATTTCAAGTATCTCCTCTGGGAAGCTTCTCTTTACCTCCCAGAATAGATGCCCCCTCCTCTGAGTTCCTCTAGCATGCCCTCCATATCTCTATCACAACATGGATCACACTGCTGTAAGTATTCCCATATCTGTCTTTCCCTCTAGACCTGCATTACACAGAAGCAAGGAAAGGATTCTATTCATCTTTGTATCTCTAACATGTGGCATATACTTGATGGATAATTAAATGCACTGAATGTGTAAATGAATGATTTGGCTCAGAGAAAAAAAGTATGTGAGAGATGAACAAATTATGGATTCTTTTCCACACAACTGAACCAATGCCCTAGCATTGACTTGTGCAATATGGCAAATTCACCCAGTAAGTTACTGAAACAAATAATAAGCTCAACTTTTTTTAAAAAAAATTTCACATTACTTTCTTTCACATTACTTTTCACATTACACAGTAATTTTCACATTACTTTCTATAAAATTTTATTTAAACAAGTCTGTTTTTCTTTTCTTAAATTTTATTAAATTATAACTGTATACATTTATGCGGTACAATGTGATGATTCGATATACAATGTGGAATGCTTAAATCAAACTAATTAACATAGCCATCACCTCATTTATTTTTGTGGTAAGACATTTATAATATACTCTTAGTTGTTTTGAAATGTACCCTTGCATCTCACCTAATAAGTTCAACTTTATAAAGCTGCTATCTGCCTCAAGTTCACGCCACTGGCTTGTAGTGATGTTTAAAGTATGTAAGTTTTTGACTTAACTATTAGAATCTTCCCCTAACTTTTTTTGATTCTTGTCTTTCTGAGGCACCTTTGATAGCTGTTGATTTCAAATACAGGCAAAAATTATCTTATTTTCCTCAAAACTGAAAAAAGTCAAATACTATTTTTACTAGCAATTTCAACTTGCCACCATCCTGGGAATCAGTCCAAACTAAAGAAAAATAAAACCTCCTTTTTCTTCCTGGGGCACTTCCTTTACATTCATTCTACACATAGGTAATAGGTAACTTGTGGAAATTGTACTAGTTTATTAATCGGAATCGTCACAAAGATCTAACTCATAAAGAATTATGAAGGAATAGAAATGGATTCTGGCAGAGTAGAGACTAGTGAAAATTTATGAAACTCTCAAAAACAGATCTCTTCTTGACTTAACCATTCAAAATTCCTCACAAATGAGTCACCTTCCTCTAAGAAAAGCAAAAGTTCCACCTGAAATAAACCTGAATATGAGATGCTTGCACATCCTAAGAAATAAACTCCAGTTTTTCCTGGGCTAAATGAAGAAAGCTTTGATGAAGCCAAGTGCAAACAACAAATAATTAAAACAATTCTTGCTTCACTTCGGAATACCCTATATGCTTTCTGTGGTGGTGTCAAATTTATTTTTATTGACAAATTTACACGAGAATTAGGTTGTACTCCCTGAACACAGACCAACTGAGCCAGTTAAACACATCCTGGGAGTAAAAGTGTCCCATAAATGTGCTGCTCTTGAAAGGCATCTGAGACTCAAAATTAGAAAGTGACTGGACGGGAACCAGTAAACAAGGGTTAAAGTCGAATAGGCACAATAGAGTCTGTAACTTTAGCTACAGAATATATGAATTGGAAGTAGACTTTCTTGGAATAAGTGCACCAGCTGAATCTGCACACTATATTAAATAGCTGTGCTGTGGTCCCTATGGAGACACCAACATATGACAACACAAGTGTCTATGTACATGTGTGAGTATATCCTCTCTCTCATGAGACACCAACATGTGGTAACACAAGTGTATATGTACACATGTGTTCCTCTCTCTCTCCCCACCCCTCATGGAGACACCAACGCATGATAACACAAGTGTCTATGTACACGTGTGAGTATATACTCTCTCTCTCCCCACCCTCCCATGGAGATACCAACGCGTGATAACATAAGCGTGTACACGTGTGAGTATATCCTCTCTCTCTCTCCACCCCTCATGGAGACAACCAATGTATGATAATACAAGTGTGTATGTACAAGTGTGAGTATATCCTCTCTCCCTCCCCCAACCCCCCATGGAGACACCAAACTATGATAACACAAGTGTGTACATGTGTGAGTATATCCTCTCTCTCTCCACCCCCTCATGGAGACACCAACCTATGATAACATAAGTGTGTATGTACATGTGTGAGTATATCCTCCCTCTCTCCCCTCACCCCTCATGGAAACACCAAACTATGATAACACAAGTGTATACATGTGTGAGTATATCCTCTCTCTCCTCACCCTTCCATGGAGATACCAACGCGTGATAACACAAGTGTGTACACGTATGAGTATATCCTCCCTCTCTCCCTACCTCTCATGGAGACACCAACGCATGATAACACAAGTGTCTATGTACACGTGTGAGTATATCCTCTCTCTCTCCCCACCCTCCCATGGAGATACCAACGTGTGATAACACAAGTGTATATGTACACGTGTGAGTATATCCTCTCACCCATGTATAATACAAATGTGAATGTATACATGTGAGTATATCTCTTCCTCTCTCCCTCTCCCCTCCATGGCGATACCAACGTCTGGCAATTCAAATGTACACATCTGAGTATATCCCTACACACACACACATACACACACGCACACACACATATTCTCTCTCTTTCTCTCACACACCCACATTGGTAATTGCTCTTCCAGTCTCTCCAAATGTCCTGAAGTCATGACATACCTTCAATTAACATCAATAAAACTGTTCGTTAATCCTCGTTGCTGCAATGAGGTTTATGTACCAAGTCTAAGGTCAAAGGACTTCCATTAAACCTTACTTACTGATTTGTATACTGTTTCCTCGACCATTTCCTTGAGGGCTGCTCATTGTCTTTTTTTAAAACACATTTTTATTTAAGTATAATACATTTACATAAAAACGCACAAATCATAAATACATCAAACCACTGCCTGTGTCAACAGGACTGCTACCAGCACCCCCAGAAGCCCTCCTGTACCCGCCTCCTAATCACACTGCTCCCTCGCCACTCTCCCAAAACAACCATTACCCTGACTTTCAACATCACAGATTATTAGTGTTGCTTGTTTTTGAATTCTATATAAATGGAAGCATAGAGTAGGTATTGTTTTATGTCTGCCTTCATTTGGTCAATGTTATGATTGTAAGATTAATTCATGCTGATGCATGTAATTCATCACTTTTGTTGCTATCTTGCATTCTCTCGCATGAATACCACAGTTTATTTTTCTATCCTACTGGGGGACTTTTGTGTTCTTCTCAGGTTCTGGCTCCTCCTCCTTACAGCATTTTTAACATCACACATAATCCCTTTTTCTACACTGCAGGTCTAGCACTACTTTTTTTTTTTTGGCACGCCTCATATCATTCATTTGCTTAAAAAAAAATCTTTGTCTGCTATTACAAATCAAAATAGATCTTCAGAAACCAAAATAAGTGGTAGGAAAGAAAGGCCCTAACAGAGTAAATAATACACTTTGCAAAACATACTCAGAACTGGAAAGTGTGGCACAGAGTTCTTTGGATGAGGCTGTGTGACACTAACACTGCCGATGCCAGGGTCGTCTGCAAGACTGGCTTTCCCCAGCTGGGAGTGTGTCCGTTCTCATTCCTTTGTTCTCCTTTTATGCTCATTTTAAACCAAGACATTTCAGAACAGAGCATTGTAAGACAGCACTGAATTGAGCAGCTTTCAACAGACCACACCTTGGCTGCCATCTTTTAGAATGTGCATGTAAATACTATTTTTTTTTATAATTTTATTAAATCATAATTGTGTACATTACTGCAATCATGGGGCACAATGTGCTGACTTCATATACAATCTGAACTATTTTGGTCAAACTGTTAAACATAGCCTTCATGGCATTTTCTTAATCACTATATGAAGACACTGATAGTCTACATTTAATAAGTTTCACCAGTACCCTGCTAAGATGCACCGCAGGTGTGATCCCACCAATTGCCCTCCCTCCTCCCATCCTCCCCCTCTCCTCCCTTTCCCTTTTCCCTGTATTCTTGTGAACTCTCTCTTATTAAAGCCACCAATGCCCTCCTCACTGCTGCATCTCATGGACACCTCTTCACCTTCATCTTCCTTCACCTCTCTGAAGGGCTCAACTTTGCTGAGCACTTTCTTCTTCTCTTCACTTGTGATATTACACTCTCCTGTTTTCTTCCAACCCCCTGGACACTCCTCTTTGGGCTCCTCTTAGAGCCCTTATTATTCTGACTGTCTCTTAAATACAGAAGTCTCTCCAGTTCAATCCTTGGCCCTTTTCTCACACTTCACGTTTGCTTTTGATCATCCATAGGACATGCCTATGAGATCTGGATGATCAAAAGCGAACGTGAAGTCAATCTCAGCATGAGAAGAAATGCTGAGAAACATTCTCCTTTCTCTAATATTATACATACATAGTCATCACCCCCGAATCCCTATCATCGTTCTCTATTCTTTCCATGTGTAAGAAGCAATGGGAGTAAGAAGAGTATTGGTTTCAAAGTCATGCCAATCTGGTTTCAAATATAAACTGCGTCTTATTTAGCTTTGGGACTTTGAGAAAGCCATTTGAAAAAATGTTTTAATATCTGCATAACACCTATTTTGTAGGACTGAAAAGATTAAAGGAAATGAATGAATGAAACCCATCTGACACTGTGATTGATGCCTGCTAGCTGCCTTAGTCATTAGTTTTCTTTCCATTTTAGCTTTTATAGAAGCTCGTCCTGTCTTCCCAACTACACTGAATGTCAGGCGGAGCTATTCTATGTGAACCTTCTAAACCTGTTGGATTAGTATTCCTCTTGCCCTCCACACTGATTCATGCCCATTCACTGAAGTGCCTGTGCACAGAATGTTCTCTCCTGCTATTTTTCCTTCACGCACACCTAAGTGTTATTCATGCTCCAACATTCAGCCCAATCCCTTATCTCTATAATGGCTGACTTAGCCACCAAAGAAATTTCCTCTTCATGCGAACTGTAGGATAGTGATACTGATCAGCTGGCATTTATTATATGTTACTTCAAAGGGGTTATGTATGTTTTTATGTTATTTCTCTCCAGTCCCATCATTTAACTTCTTCAAATGAGTTATACATAGACCTTAAGAGTATATAATCTCTAGCAAAAAGCTTTAAGTAGTACCTATCCCCTGATATGAGAGGTTAATCTCCCTTAATCGGTAATAACTAAAGGTATACAATTATTTAATAAATTCAACTATTACTTCAAAATACGCATGTATAGAATTTAAGACATTAGAGACCAAACAGACCAACCTTGCAGATGTGCAATGACTCTTTACAAAACCCTCAGTGAGTGAACTTTCAATTTCAGTGTCAGTAAATTCCCATCACCAGAAATTCACTGTCTCTTTTGGAAACCCATCTGATGTCTAGTTCGCAGTTCCATAATGCAACCATCAATATTGGGATATTAACATAGGGTACACTAGTAACTTTTAATTGTTTAATTTCCAACTGGATCTTTTTGCTATAAAGGACACTATTGAGGCATTTAGTGGGATTTGAATGGAATTTAACATAGGGTACACTATGCCTCAATAGTGTCCTTTATAGCAAAAAGATCCAGTTGGAAATCACTCCTTTATTCAGTTGTGCCTCTTTAATCTCCTCCATTCTAGAACATTTCCTCAGTCTTTCCTGGATGACACGAAAAAATGTCACGATCTTGAGATTTTTTAAGATTTCAGGCTAGTTACTTTTCTCACTGTCTCTCAATATCGGCTTCCCTGACATACCCTCTGATTAAACTGGGGTCATACATCTTTAGCAGGAACGTCACCGAAGTGACACTGTGTTCTTCTCGCTGCATCTTATCACATGATACATGATTCTGAATTGCCTCATCACTGACATTGTTTATTTTTTATTTTATTATTTTTTGCAGTTTTTGGCCGGGGCTGGGTTTGAACCCACCACCTCCGGTATATGGGACCGGTGCCCTACTCTTGAGCCACAGGCACTGCCCGACATTGTTTATTTTGATCACTTCACTAAGATAGTACCTGTCAGGCCTCTCCATGATAACAATATTCCTTATTTTCTTTGGTATTAATTAACATAATTATGGAGATACTAAGTAAATAACACCATTACTTATCAAACTTCAAGTTATTCACTTGTTATTTGATATAGGTATGGACTCACAGTTTTCTATTTCATTTTGATGCTCAAACTGGCCCACATTTAGCTGGTGGGAGTTCCTTCAGTCTAGTCCCTGTATCTGTTTTACATCCACCTTTCCTTGCTTTCTGGCACAACATGCTCCAGGCTCGCCACATACTTACTCTTCCCCAGCCCTAGAATTCCCATTTCTCCAAGGAGTCCTGACTTTCTTTAGTGGAGAAAGGCACTAAGTGTGACCCTTGCTATTGAGGTGTCACTGCTCCTAGGCCCTCCAGTGGGCAGAACTAGAGAGTATATGATATATATGTACATGCACACACACACACACACACATATGCATATATAGTCACACTTGCATTTACTCCTGAGTCTATATGTTAAAAACTTCTAATTCCAATCTAACTACAAAGGGTTATTCTATTTTTTTGCCTTTTCATTTTTGTAACTCTTCTTCACAACAAAGAGAAACCTGGCTCCACTATCCTTAACACACTGACTTGGCAATCTCCCTGTATGTCACCAATCTCCCTTGATGTCCTGAAGACCTGGCCTCCCTTCCCCATACCCAGGGCCTGATGCACGGACCCCCTGTTTATTCAGGTTGGACTCCGAACCCTGCCCTGGGCCCTGTGGCTCCACATCCCTTGGCATGGATGCCTGCCTTGCTCTGCCCCAACCCACTGCCTTCAAGACCAAAATATTTGAGAAGAGAGGAGGAGGAGGAGCAGAAGAACCAACGTGCCTCTCCTCACTTTTACCCACTGTTGCAAATGCTGTCTTTTGGGGTGTCCCAGAACAAGCACACTCAATTCATACTTAAGCTTACTTGAGGTTGGTCATCATGTCCCACCTTTAGTTTCAAGCGCCCCATTCTTTTCTGAATAAACACTGTTCTGTCTACACAGCCTGTAAAAATGTACAGAGCAGATACTTTAGGTCACTTTCACTCTGACATCCTATTCTGCCCATAAAATTCTTTCCTTCCTAAAAGAACCTTTGTCAGGTTATCTACTCCCTTCCCTATCGCCATGTGTTTCAGAAAAAGTGAATCCCACCCTCAGCTCCTGACTATTCTAACTCAAGCATGACAACCACATTAGTAATGGGCGTGTGACCAAATGAAACACATAAGGAAGTCTTCGGACGGGCTTCCTGAGAAAGGGGCACAGGACAAGCAGACAGCGGCCTCTTCTTCCTCTGGAGGTTACTGTGTGTGGAGGGGACACACAGAACTACTGCAACCATCTCCCAGCAGCCTGAGGATGAAACCAGCACAGCGAGGAGGACAGGGCCGAGGGAGCCAAAGACAAAAGGAGGCAGAGCCCTTACAGCCTGGCCAGACCCTCCCTCATCAATACACTTCTTGCTGTGCGACACTGACATGCTTCCTTTCTGCTGGTCAGGTTTTCTTTTTAGCTGCAGCCAACAGCATTCTGATACACAGTGATGTGGGGAACTGGTCAGTTTGGACAGGTTTTCTTTTTAGCTGCAGCCAACAGCATTCTGATACCAGTGATGTGGGGAACTACACAAAAGAGGTGTGATGAGCCAGAAGAGAACTTCCAAGAGTCTGGAGTTCCTCTGATAGAGCCCAGACCAATGGTGACAAACAACACAGACTGTTAAAACTCGCATCTTTCTCATTCCACAATGTTAAAAAGACTATGTTATTTTGTGTTTATAGTGTTAAGTTGTTGCTCTCAAAGGAACAAGAGGTTTACTTATTATTTACATTGTTAGCTCCTCCATTGTTTCAACCTGTTTAGATCTGTTAAAATTAGTTTAAGTGGGGAATGACAAAGAAACTTGGAGAGTTGCTACTTGATTGCAAAGCAATAGAGCTATGAAGGGAGGAAAAACAAAAATAAACTCCCAGCTAGGAGACAGATTTTCTGCCACAGTAGTAAATGTGCCACTATACCAGTGAACAGTCCTGGACAAATCACATATTTTTTCTGTGTTTCTAACATTATGCACTTAAATAATAGTGAGAAACCTCAAATTCCTCTCTTGCTTGACGCATAAAATCAAGAAAAGTAAAAGTCCCCAAATCAGTTGTTGCCTGTTAGTCATTATCAAGAGTCACTTATTTGAAATCAACAAAACACTGCCCTTGGGTTGCCTGCCAGAAGATACAGCTGCTATGCTACAGAGATCAAGTTAGGACTGTATTTGTATTTACTGTTTCCTAAAGGAAAGGTGTAGGAAGCCATCATCAGATTTGCACTCACTTCACAAACTCAACAAAAAACAAACATTCAGAACAGCTATTAGATGGAAGGGATTCTGGCAGCTAAATCAAAGGGAGCCTAAATATTTAACAGTATGCTGTCACCTTGACTGACTGCAAGCCACGCAAAACCTCCAACTGCACCTCAAGTGTGTTCTCACCCTTTATCCTCTCTCCCCCCACCCTCTCCCTCCCCTTCCCTTCCTCTCCCCTTTCCCGTCCTTTTGTGAAACAATTGGGTTGTAGCCTTCACCTGAAAGATATAAATTTGCATTATATTAGGGCTGTATACATTGGATACTTTTTCTTCCATTCTTGAGATACTTTGCTAAGGAGGATGTGTTCCAGCTCCATCTATGTAAGTATGAAAGAGGAAAAGTCACCATCTTTCTTTAAGGATGTATGATATTCCATGGTATACATGTACTACAATTTATCAATCCATTCGTGGTTCGATGGGCACTTGGGCTTCTTCCATGAATTAGCAATTATGAATTGGGCTGCTGGTACAGATATCTTTGTTGTAATGTGATTTTTCGTCATCTGAGTATATACCAAGTAAAGGAATTATAGGGTCAAATGGCAAGTCTATTTTTAAATCTCTGAGTAGTCTGCAAACGTCTTTCCAACAGGGATGTATTAGCTTGCATTCGCACCAGCAATGTAGAAGTGTTCCCTTTTCTCCACATCCATGCCAACATCTCTGATTTTGGGATTTCATCATGTGGGCAAATCTTACTGGAGTTAGATGATATCTCAAGGTAGTTTTGATTTGCATTTCTCTGATGATTCAGGATAATGAGCATTTCTTCATGTGTCTGAAGGCCATATGCCTGTCTTCTTTAGAGAAGTTTCTCTTCAGATCTTTTGCCTATTCTGAGATGGGATCGCTTGCTCTTTTCTTGCTAATACATTGGAGTTCTCTGTGTATTCTGGTTATTAAACCTTTGTCAAAGGCATAGCCTGCAAATATTCTCTCCCATTCTGAGGGCTGTCTGTTAGCTATACTTACTGTGTTCTTGGCCATGCAGAAGCTTTTTAGTTTCATCAAATCCCAGTAGTGTATTTTTGATACTGCTTCCATTGCCTTGGGGGTCCTCCTCATAAAGTATTCACCCAGACCAATGCTTTCAAGAATGTTCCCTGCACTTTCTTCTAGTATTTTTATAGTTTCATGTCTTAAGTTTAAATCTTTAATCCAGTGTGAGTCTATCTTCGTTAGTGGTGAAAGGTGTGGGTTCAATTTCAGTCTTCTACAGATCTCCAGCCAGGTTTCCCAGCACCATTTGTTAAATAGGGACTCTTTTCCCCACTGAGTGTTTTTAATTGGCTTATCAAAGGTCAAATAGTGGTAGGTATTTGGGCTCATCTGTTGGTACTCTATTCTGTTCCAAACATCTACCTCTCTGTTTTTGTGCCAGTACCATGCTGTTTTGATCACTATTGATTTATAGTACAGTCTCAGGTCTGGTAGCATGATCCCTCTAGCCTTGTTTTTATTTCTAAGTAATGTCTTGGCTGTTTGAGGTTTTTCCTGATTCCATATAAAATGAAGTAGCATTTTTTTCAAGGCCTTTAAAATATGACAATGGAGCTTTAATAGGCATTGCATTAAAATTGTATATTGCTTTGGGAAGTATGGACATTTTAATAATATTGATTCTTCCCAACCATGAGCATGGTATGTTTTTCCATTTGTTGACATGTTCAGTGATTTCTTTTCCTAGATTTTCATAGTTCTCTTTACTGAGATCTTTTACTTCCTTTGTTAGGTAAACTCCCAAATATTTCATCTTCTTTGGCACTACTGTGAAAGGAATGGAATCTTTGACTATTTTTTCAGCTTGGTTGTTGTTAGTGTAAATAAAGGCTACTGATTTATGAGTGTTGATTTTATAGCCTGATACCTTGCTGTATTCCTCGATCACTTCTAAGAGTTTTATAGTAGAAACCCTGGTGTTTTCCAGATATAAATCATATCATCTGCAAAGAGTGAAAGTTTGGTCTCTTCTTTCCCTATGTGGATACCCTTGATTGCCTTTTCTTCCCTAATTGCAATGGCAATTAAAACTTCCATTACAATGTTAAAGAGCAATGGAGACAATGGGCAACCTTGCCTAGTTCCTGATCTGAGTGGGAATGAATTCAATTTAACTCCATTCAATACAATATTAGCTGTGGGTTTGCTGTCGATGGCTTCTATCAGTTTAGGAAATGTCCCTTCTATTCCCATTTTCTTTAGTGTCCTGGTCATGAAGGGATGCTAGATATTGTCAAAGGCTTTTTCTGCATCAATTCAGAGAATCATGTGGTCTTTATTTTTTAATTTATTTATGTGCTGGATTACATTTATAGATTTACGTATGTTGAACCAGCCTTGAGATCCTGGGATAAAGCCTACTTGGTCATGATGTATAATTTGTTTGATGCATTGCTGAATTCTGTCTGCTAGGATCTTATTAAATATTTTTGCATCAATATTCATTAGTGAAATTGGTCCAAAATTTTCTTTTCTTGTTGGATCTTTTCCTGGTTTGGGAATCAAGGTGATGTTTGCTTCATAGAATGTGTTGGGTAGTATTCCTTCTTTTTCTATATTTTGGAAAAGGTTGAGTAATATAGGAACTAGTTCTTCTTTAAAGGTTTGGTAAAATTCTGACGTGA
>CAUYON010103618.1:0-17981 GCA_963573935.1 Arctocebus calabarensis
AAGACTGGGAGAGAAACGGAGAGAGCTTCTCTCTCCCCACTAGAATTTTCTCCCTCTAACAGATGCCTTAATGTTTTCTGTATTCTTTTCTTTTTTTTCTGTGAATAAATTCTGTCTTACAAAAATTAAAAAAAAAAAAAAGAAATGATAAATACATGACATGTGTGCTGTTCTGTCACTTCTCTTGCCTCATGTCTATGACAGATGTTACTGATCAAGTATAACATCCTTTCTCATTGAGCTGATATACAGCCTCACAATCCTTGTCACCACAAGTGGTCCATATAGTCATTAGCAATTGGTCAAAGAAGTTACTTCAGATGAATTCTGGTTACCACACCTGACCAAATACAAGTCTTGCTATGGACTTGGTCTACTTGTAACCAGGTTCCTGGTTTTGAGCTTATGGCTAGTTATCTACTTGATACCTCATCCTATAAGAACTTGACTTTGGGATCCCAAACTTAAAGATCTTTTCTCATAGGGATTTGACACCTGCTCACAGACTTCCTAAACAGAAACCGTGCGTCCAGGGCTGGCCCATTCACAAACACCACTACTATAAGTCCAGGCTCTAACCTTCTACCCTGCTAATCCACATTCCCAAGACTTACTCCACAACCAACTGACAATGATACGCAGACAAAACTGAGGCTTGTTAATAGGCAGGGGGATGAACTGGTTCTCTACATATTAAACCTAATATTGGAAGAAGGTGTACTTGATCTATCTCATCTTCTGATTCTAAATTAGCAGCTCCCTGATGATTTGGCATAAAAAGTCAGATCCTATAAACTAGCAAGTTATGAATCAGCCAACCAAGAAGCCTTTTAATGACTTTCAAATCTGAGGACTACAGCCTGAAAAAGCAGGTCTTCCTGATTTCTAGTCTTCCACTAAAACATTTTTCACAAAACAGGTCCTGCAACTGACTGCTCAGAGGCCCAGGAAACAGCTCTCGGAATGTCAGAGGCCAGCTCTCCCCAAATTTCAGGTATTCCCTTCACTGGAGACTCTTAAGTTCAGAAGCAATCCAGGGAATAAGCTTGAAACTGGTATTTTATTCCCCAGAAGTTCCTACATGCCTAAAAGGAACCTCAGGAATCTCTAAACCAATGAACCTAAAAAAGCAAAATAGCACCTAATGTGGTCTTGTCTGTGTCATCAGGTCTTCTGGGCTTTCTCGTTCATTGGTGGAACCAGATCCTTGTCCTTAGAGGAGTCCATCTTACTTTGATGAAAATTCCATCATCCCTGTTTATGTCCTGGGAAGTTCCACATCATCTTGGATGCAGTTGTTTCTTCTGGGTGTCTTGATTCAGCCATTCCTAAACTGTTTATGAAGTGCCACAATACAAGAGATTTGTGAAAGTATCACCGCCCTTGGACTAAAGGAGTAAAACATGATCCCTAATGAGCAGACAGGGTCTATGGACAGTGCATATCTAAAACCACAGGGTAAGCCATTCTAGTAGCCTAGAACGACAGAACTCAGACAATATGGCTCAAACCCTAGTAGCCTCTGTCCTAATGAGATGCTAGCTTTCCAGGTTGGCCCCAAGTTTTCAGGAATTAGATTTCTCAAGAGTCACAACACAAGGAGTCATGTTTCTGACTACCAAAAGATCAGGTACAGCAACTGCATAGACAATCCCAGAGACAGTCGAGAAGGGAGAAAAAATGCAAACATGGTAGGAAAAATAACATATTTGTCCTTATATGTACTTGAGTAGAGATCACAGATCTAGCATGGACTAACCCATGACCTCATCAAGTTGCTTTATTTCTCTGAGCTTCAGTTAAACAAAGGTAACGTGGAAATAATAATAAAAATATAATAAGGCTGTTGGAAAGCTAAGAGATGATGTATGGTAAGTGCTGGTCAAATGTCAGGCACTATCAACAATGACATCTATCATAGCAGTTCTCTCAACAATGATATCTATCATAGCAGTTTCAGTCGAAGTGTAAAATTAACACGTAAACATGTTTGAAGCACCATGCTTGTCACACAGTAGGCACTCAGATAGGTATAAAGAAAAAAAATTAATGAATGAGCCAGTCATGTTTGTTTCCATGAGTACAAAAATATTTTTCAAAAGAACGCTAATTCGCCAGGCAATCTGTTTGCACAAGTATCTGCATTACTTTTTATTCACAGGTTAGCTTGACGTTTCATTGAGACAAGTAGTGACCTAAAATCATATTATGAACTCTTTCTGAAAATCCATCAAATCCACTTAAACTGTGATTTTGACCTGCAAGTCACATTTGAACATTTACAGGAAATTCAATAATAAAACCCTGCCTTTGAAGAAGAGAAGTTCTTCAGAAAGATGATGTTCTGCAACAGCTAAAATAACACCTTCATTTTACAGATGAATTTCTCCCACTAAATGGTATCATTTAGAAGCACTTCTATGCTGAACTTTAATTAGAGTTAAAATTTCAAGCTTAGAGATATAAAGATTATTTTTGAAAAGTCAATTCTCTTTTTAGGCATACTTGAGTTTTTGTTCTACAAAGAAAAAAAAATCCATCTTTCTGGAACTAAAGTGAAATATTGGTCTTGGTTAAATATGTGGCTGGGGGCAGAGAAAAGTCAAATCCTTGAAGCTTAATTCTGATGGTTGCGCTCATTGCTGAGTGGGTATCTGAGAGAAAAAAATGTCCGTATTTTCGAAAAATAACTGACTGTTAACCTTTCACTTGAGAGGATCTCAGAACGGAGGAGAGAACACTTTGTCACCTGGATAATTCCGTCTACTTGCATACATGAAAGGACGATACTGATTATACACACAATTTGTTTTGTAAAAATGTCAGCCTGTTTTATAGGCTCCTAAAATGAAGTCATGCTTCCATTGGTGTGACTATAATTTGAGTCAAATAATGCTGGGTTCAAGTTCTAGTTCTGTTAACATAGTAAATGTTCTACATTGCGCTAAGTACTTAATTCTGCAAAGTCTTAGTCTCCTAAAATTTCCTCCAGATACTAGTTTTCCTCTGTTCTCTGTCTGCCCCCATCTCTCTCTCCCCACCACGGACGCTCTGTAATTCTTTGCTCTGGTTTATGCCCAAAGAGGCTGATTCTACACATGTTCCACATAGGTAGTTGGCTCGTGGGCGCCAGGTGGGAGGGGGAACCTGGGGCCTTGAGGCTTCATGTGGCCTTCTGGATCCTCCAATGCAGCCTTTTGACTAAATCTAAATTTTACATAACAAATCCTTCTAATAAAGGGATTTGTTTTGTGACGTTTGGATTAGTCAAGGAGTCACACTTGGGGATCTGGAGGGCCACACGTGCACGGATTCTCTCCCCTGGCAAAGCATGGGTCTGTGTTTCCACCTGAGCTCCTGGGAACAGGTGCAATTGCTGTAGTATGAATACCTTTGCCACTCACTTCCTGGACCACAGACTCACTAGAAAGATGAAAGGAGATGTCACAGGTAAAGCGTTTAGCAATGGCCTGTCACAAACAACAAGTAATAGATGCCACCCCCCTCTGAAATTTGAGGCAGGTCCACAGCTAGTTAAGGGATTGATTGGAATAATGTGCCAGCAAGGTGAAGAGAGCAGTTTCCATCAAGTATGAGGAAATGGAAATGCGTGGTTCACAGCTGTTCTCCATCCCCCTCACGTATTTCATGAATTACTGGTTTAGGTTACAAACTCTCTTCTAACAAAAATCCAAGGAAAAGGATTCTCTCCTGAAAAGTAGCCAGGGTGAGATAAAAGTAGGAGCAGTCAACATGGGGGGTGTATGTGTGTGTGGAGGGGGCAGGTAAATCTGCCATGTGCAGGGGGCTGGGTAGGGGCAGCTGATGACAGTTCTGCAACGCCCTGAGGAGTGAGTTGCTCTGAGGCAGGTGAATGAGTTGTTCCTCGAAGGCTCAGGATGTGAAAACCAAGATAGAAAGTTTTTGTAAGTTACCAAATGCTATGCTTACAGACTCCCCAAACATTTGACAGAGGTACAAGCAAATGCAGTACTTCCGTTTTTGTTGCACCTTGACAAATAAACATGGAGCTGGGGCTGAGCCACCGGGATTGTGGCTTCGGAAGTACTGCCCAAGGACGAGAGATTTAATGCTTCACTTGAACCTTCACTGTGTTCCTCACCTGCTCAAGAGGAACAGTCTGATGTCTGAATGCCCAGGCTGTCTCCAGTCCCAGGGTCAACAGCATTGGCATTCCCTGGGAACTTAGTAGAAACGCAAATTCTTGGGCCCTGCGCAGACTGAGAACCCTGATGAGGTGAAGCCTGACCATCTGTGTTTTAACAAACCCTCTAAGTGATTCTCATGCACACAAGTTTGAGTACCACTGTCAATACAAATGCTTTAGCGTCAATATTATTACCATCAGTTACCATGCATTAACCACTTACTATGCATCAGTGGCCATGATAAATCTTTTACTTGCATTATCAGATTTAATCTTGACAACACCCTTGTAAGGTAGGTACTGCTATGGCCCCTGTTTGCAGAACATAACCCAGGGTACACGGTCAAAATAATATAACAAAGCAAGAGACATCATAGTAGAGCAAAATGCACTTTTTAAAGAGGTACATAACTTACTCAGTGAATCCAGGAGTTTCCCTGACAGGGAATTCCCCCAGCTCTAAGACTTGCCCTACTGCTAGAGAAGCACAAAGGGATACGTAGGAGATAAGAAATGGGCCGAGCCAAGGATCTGGCAGCCAGAAAACTGGCCATCTGGAAAGGATCAAACTTATATAGTTTTTGAGTTGCCCAAATAAATGTCCTCTTTGCCTCCATTAAAATAGTACATGTGCGTTTACACATACACACCCCCCCACATGCAGAGCAAAATAGACATTGCCCATACCTTTATCAGTGATTGTGGGCGAATATAAATTTGGATCTACTACTTCTCTCTATAAAATATAAATCAGACTGAATGAAAGTCAATTTAAAAACACACAAAGATTTAAAAACGAGTATCTGGGAACTCCTCCAGAGACTATGCTATCGCTTGCCGCTATGAAGCACTTGCATTCTTTTCTCTAAACTGTTAAACTGAGTCAATTTTTACCTGGAGGGGAAAAAAAAAATCAACAGATGTTGACCTTTCAATGATCAATAGTTTATTACCTTGTTTGTATTTCAATATATAAAAATACCTCACATAAGGTAAAAAATCCTGCTTCAAAAATTGTATACTATTTTGTTTGTGCAATACTAAGCAGAGAAAAAGTAAAGAGAAAAAAGAAAGAAAAAAAAGAAGATTCATATACTTTCTTTCTCTACACAAACACACACATACACACACTCCTTTTTTTTTTTTTTTCTGAAACAGTCTCACTCTGTCACCTGGGCTAAAGTGCTGTGGCATCACCCTAGCTCACAGGAACTTCAAATTCCTGGGTTCAAGTGATCGTCCTGCCTTCAAACCCCAAGTATCTGGGACTACAGGTACCTGCCACAATGCCCCACTAGTTTTTCTTTTTTTAGTAAAGACAGAATCTCACTCTTGCTTAGGCTAGTCTTGAACTCCTAAGCTCAAGGGATCCTCCTGCCTTAGCCTCTCAGAATGCTAGGATTATAGGCATGAGCCACTGCGCCTGACCTATATGCTTTTTTAAAAAAGCAATTCTAATTATGGATTAATTTTCACCCACAATGAATTAACCTGATGACATTGGTATTTAAATAGAGTTCCTGGATAACTGTAGAAAAAATTTTACGTTTAATTTTAATTTTTTTTTTTTTTATTGAATCATAGTTGTGTACATTAGTTCAACCATGGGGTACAGTGTGGGGGGCTTCACATGCAATCTGAGATATTTTATCAACCTGAATTTAAGAAAAAATTAGAATAATTTTTCTAATATTTATCTTTTTATTAAAATATGCATATATACATATTGGTATTTAGATATAGATATGTGAAAGAAAAAGTATTTAACAAAAATATTCTAAATAAATATGCCTTTAGAATTTGCTTACTTAGAAATAAATTAATTTACATTTATTCGAGAATATTTGTTAAATTTATAGTTTATGGAATTCTTAATTAAATGCAGATAAAATTCATCAGCAATAATTAGAGCATCAACAACTAGTGAAAGTACCATAAAGACTGAATTATTTTATTTTTTTTTATTACTGTTTCAGGTTGATTTGAGGGTATAAAGAATTAAGTTACAATGTTTGCATTTGTCAGGTGGAGTCCCCTTTCCCTCCTGCCTTCCCCCTCCCCCCACCTTGAATTGATTTGAGTTTTTCCCCTTATGTGGATGTGTATGAGATTGTCTATTGGCTTCATACTAGTATTGAGTACATTGAATATTTTCTTTTCCATTCCTATTATACTTTACTGAGAGGAAAGTATTTCAACTTCATCCAGGTTAATACAAAAAATATAAAGTCTCCATTGCTTTTAATGGCTGAATAGTATTCCATGGTGTACATACACCATAGCTTGTTAATCCATTCCCGGGGTGGTTGCCATTTAGGCTGTTACTACATTTTAGTGACTGTAATTTGAGCTGCGATAAACAATCTAGCACAAATGTCCTTATGACAAATGTCTTTTTTGTTCCTTCTAGGTAGATGCCTAGTAGTTGAATTGTGGGGCCAAATGCGAGATCTAATTTGAGTTCCTTGAGTATTCTACAAAGAGGTTGTATTAGTTTGCAGAGTCACTAACAGCGTAAACGTGTTCCCTTCTTTCCACATCCACGCCAGCATCTGCAGCTTTGAGACTTTGTAATGTGGGCCTTTCTCACTGGGGTTAAGTGATATCTCAGGGTGGTTTTTATTTGCATTTCTCTGCTGATTGGGGATTATTTGAGTTATTTAAAAGTATTTAAGGGGCAGGTGCGGTGGCTCAAACCTGTAAACTTAGTACTCTGAGAGGGTGAGCCGAGTGGATTGCTTGATCTCATGGGTTTGAGATCAGCCCAAGCAAGAGCAAGACCCCATCTCTGCTAAAAATAGAAAAAACTGAGGCAAAAGGATCACTTGAGCCCAAGCATTGGAGGTTGCTGTGAGCTATGATGATGCCATGGAATTCTAGGCAAGGTGACAGTTTCAGACTCTGTCTCAAAAAAAAAAAAAAAATTCAAATAGTGAGCTCTTGAGTTTATTTTCTCACAGTACAAAAGGATCATTCTGCATCCATACTTTGCTATGACATGGCAGTCTTGTGCTGGCTTTTGTCCACCTCTGTTTATTCCTCCAAGTTCTTTGAAAGCACTGAGTTCTTCTTACACACCTCCATATACCCAAGAGTTCCTGGTACACAGCTCTGCAATCAGTAAGGCTTTAATAAATATTAATTGCATTAAGTCCTTTTTCTTCAACTAACGTGGTATTACTTAGCGAGAAAGGGCTGCAAAGGTAACGAATGTACAAGGAGCAAAGCCCGGGAAGAGGACAGATGTAAGGAGTGAGGTGGGCTGGGTGCCCAAGTGGACAAGCACGCCCTTCCTGAAGTGGGCAGCCACCTTTTAGCTCCATGCAATTGTTTTCAGGCGAGAGTGTGGATCCAGTGTTCCTGACCTTCTGATTTTTCAAAGGAAAAATGGCAATTAGGACTTCTAAGAGAAATCTCCCAATTTCTAAATGCTGGTTACTAATACAAAATTTCTCTTTAAAGCACAGTTTAGCAATCTGGATTTAGGCAGGAAGACTGAGCCACTTAAAGATATACCAGGGATGATGAATTTAACACAGGAGTTAAGGTCTACACACTTGACAGGTGAGCTGGAGCAGATACAGGACGGGAGAGCCACTGCGAGCACCGGAAAGGCAGCCAGAAGGGCTGGAAGGCAGATCCAGAAACCTCAAGCTGAAGCAACACCGGCGCAGTGCTTCTCAACGGCTTACGGGGAAGCCCTGGAAACCCTGTGGGAACGTCCCCCCGGTGGTCACGTCTATGGCAGTGCTGTGAGTAACTCTCAAGCCACCAGAAATCCCACTCCTGCCCACACAGGTGGCTGCAACAAACTCCTCCTTTCCGGCCTCCCAGTTCCTGACTAGCTCCTCTCACTGCAATCTGGACTCAGAACACAAACAGAAGCGCGCTCCTGTTCTCATCTGATGAACAGTCCTCATCTCCTCCGCATCGTCCCAGACTGGAGGGAGGGATGCTGAGTTGACAATGGCAAGCCTCGCACTGGCAGCTCAGGCCAAGAAGTCATACAACTGGGGCTGGTTCCAACCGCAAGGCACCAGGACACATCTCCAGTTTGGAGGATGACTACAGAAACCATTTCAACAATATCATCTTCTTATATGAAAAAGAAAAAAAGAGAATGCAATCCGTGTAAGATACCGTCCCAGGGAACACCTAATGTCCTTGACAAGAGTTCAATGATACGTTCCTGGGTTGCATCCCTTATTTTCCTTTCCCTGTCCTCCCTACCCTTCTTCTTTCTCCTTCTTCCTCCTTTTCATCTCTGGCTCCTCCTCCTCCTTCTTTATATTTTAATAACATAAAAATACCTTCTCAGGGGTTAGAGATGAAGCGAGCAGGTGACCCCGTAAAGGTATAGCACACAGTGTTTTCTTGGGACGCTATAACTGTTCTATACTCTGATTCTGATGAATAAACCTAAAATATAATAGTTGCTAAAATTCATCATCAAAGCGACTTAAATTAAAGGGCGCATAAATTCTGTCATATACAACTTCAGACTGAACACCAGGGACTCTGGAAAGTCAGGAGCATGCAGAACAGTACATGCAGTGACAGGTGCCTTTGAACAAGTCAAGGGATAAAATTTACTGTTGATATTTAGATGTTAGTCCTCCACGAAGGCTAAATAATCCTTTCCAAAACTGTACTGTGTACATGTTTATCATATAAGACAGGGCTTGTATAGAATTACTTCGTTTAGGAGGAATCAGTCAAATGTTGTTAACTCTAGTCATCATTATAAAAAGTGGAAATTGAAATTATAGCAGAAATAAAATCCATTTTTACAAAGGATAGCTCTGTGATTGGGAAGCAATATGAAATCAGCCATTAATGCGAGACAATTAAATAGACTGACTAAACCGTAAAGGAAAAATACCATGTAACAAAACACCACACAGGCTTTCTACCTGCCTATTGACTTGGAGAAAAAAAAAATCAATAGATTAAAAAAAAATATGTACTGTAAAACCTGAATAAAAATGCACATTGCTCAACGGGCTTAAATGTAGACATTTAATATACCTGAAGTCTCTTTTAATGATTCATTCTCATTTGTGATAATACTCTCATCAGTTGCCAGTATTTCTCACTACACTTCACAAATATCTAGTCAAAATTCAACAGTTGGTTGATGTAGACATAATCTTTCCATTCAAGTCTGCCTTAGACTCCTACTTGAGCACTTTTTAACTGTCTCTTCAGAATGTCAGTGATTAGCATGCAAAAGGTTTATTTAATTCCTTCATTTCTTTTCAGGGAAAAGAGGTTAGAAACAGCTGTCACTCAGGTGATGAATACAAGCTGCCAGCCTTTGAAATAGCAGGTAAAGAAGTTGCGGTTGGAATTAATTAGCATTTAGAGAACCCCACACTGGATTGTACCCTGGCAAGGAAATGACTGTCCTTCCCTGCAAATTATTTCATCTATTAAAGTATTCAGTACAGAAGGCACTGTAGAAAGATAAAGCTAGAAATCTAAACAGTCAGAGACAAACATATAGAATGGTTTTCTGTTCTTTCAAAAACTCTAGGCTCATACGTAAAAATCTAAAATGTCCATAGTTTTGTCTGAGCATATGATAAGCCTTTTTTAAAAAACTACATTCAGGGGTCATGATGATTTCCAGCTCGTGTGACATTCAATATTAACATTCACAAAATTGTCACCACTGCTGACCCACACAATCGCTCTACAGTCATTTGATTTGTGACAGGCAATAAAAGGAAGATTTTCTGAAAGAAATCCCTCTCTGACCACAAATTCTGCTTGGTTTGTGTTTCATCAAGATCATACAACCTCAGAGCACAAACAGCTAAGGAAGAAGAAAACAAAGGAGGAGGAGGAGAGGAAGGAGAGGAGGAAGAAGAAGAGTAGGGTCGGGAGGGTGGGGGACGGAGAGGACAGAGGCTGTTGTCTGTCCCTACTACAAGTTCATCTTAACAACTTGACATTTAAGAGAAGCCATTTGACGTATGACACATATGAAATTTAATATATATAAAAAAATACATTTTAAAAGCACAAAAATGATTGCTATCAGATATTTAATGACAGGTAGTGAAGTGACCACTTGGCAGCTTCATAAGTAAGAAAAGCAGCACGTTGTTAGAGTGCCTGCAGAAGCCCAGGGTGGGACACTAATTAAAAGACTCACTGACTTCTGCTTAGTAAAGGGCAGCATGAGGCAGTGCCCGTAGCTGAGTGCAGAGGGCGCTGGCCACGTACACCCAGGCTGGTGGGTTCAAACTCGGCCCCGGCCAGCTAAACAGCAATGACAACTGTAGCAACAACAACAAAAATAGCCGAGCATTGTGGCAGGGGCCTGTAGTCCCAGCTACTTGGGAGGCTGAGGCAAGAGGATCACTTAAGTCCGAGAGTCTGAGGTTGTTGTGAGCTGTGAGGCCACAGCACTCTACCAAGGGCACGTAATGAGACTCTATCTCAAAAAGAAGAATAAAGAAAAAAAGAAAGAAAAGGATAGCATGGAAGGAGCCGGTTTCACTTCCACCCATAGAAAAGGAAATAGATATATTGTAATATAGCTATATATATGTATATGTTACCACCAGCAATATCCTATAAATTGAATCAAATATGAGGTGGAAATAGTTCCTGGGACCACAGAGAAGTAACAAAAGAAATTCTGAGAAGATAATAAGATAATAGGACTTCATGACCGTAACACCCTCTCCTACCACCTGCTCAGCACCAACAGTATAGGAAACTTGCCTGCAACTCATGGTTTCTACATCGGAAATAGTGCTATTGAGATAGACAACCAACTTCCTCACTATCTTGAGTTCCCTGGCAGGAGACCTGTCCTTGCCTTACCCACAGGAAGGATCTGGAATGCCTGATGGGAGAAATATCCCTGAGAATAGACACAGAAAAAGGATACAGGTGGGATGACCTTCTCCATCCCTGCAAACTCTGCTATGTACTAAGAGAAAAAGAAGGAAGACTCAAATAAACAAAGTGAGAAACAAAAAAGGGGTACATGACACTGAGACTGGAGAAATACAAGGACTCATTAGAGACGACTGCAAACAAGTATACACCAACACACTGGAAGCCCTAGAGAAATGGATACATTCTGGACACATGCAACCTACCGTGATTGAACTATGAAGAAATAGAGGGCGGTGCCTGTGGCTCATCCAGTAGGGCACCGGCCCCATACACCGAAGGTGGTGGGTTCAAACCCGGCCTCGGCCGAATTGCAAAAAAACAGAAAAATAGCCGGGCATTATGGGGGGCGCCTGTAGTCCCAGCTACTCGGGAGGCTGAGGCAAGAGACTCGCCTAAGCCCAAGAGTTAGAGGTTGCTGTGAGCAGATGATGCCACTGTACTCCATCAAGGGCGATAAAGTGAGACTCTGTCTCTACAAAAAAAAAAAAAAAATAGAAAACTTCAACAAACCAGTAATGTGTAATGAGATCAAAGCAATAATAAAAAGTCTCTGATGAAAGAAAATCCCAGGACCTGATGGTGTCACTGCTGAATTCTATCAAACATTTAAAGAATGGCTAATACTAATTTACTCAAATTCTTCAAAAAAGAAAAAAATTAAAGAGAAGAGAATACGACCAACTAATTCTATAAGACCAAGAAAAATCAGACAACTAACAAATGCTGTTGAGGATACTAAGAAAGAGGAACCCTTGAACACTTGTTGGTAGAAATATGAACTAGTACAAACAGTATGGAAAACAGTATGACAGTTCCTCAAAAAACTAAAAATAGGAGTATTGTATGATGCTGTAATTCCATTCCTGGGTATATATCCAAAAGAAAAAAATCAATACATGGAAAGATATCTGCACTCCCACATTCACGACAGCATTATTCTCAATACTCAAAATAAGGAATAGAAGTGCTATTATTATTCTCAATACTCCAAATAAGGAATAGAAGTGTGGTATATATCCACAGTGAATATTATTCTGCCATAAAAAATGAAATCCTGTCATTTGTAGCAACATAGATGGAACTGTAGGTCATTAAGTTAAGTGAAATAAGTCAAGCATAAAAAGACAAATACTGCATGTTTTTATCCTTACATGGAAGCTAAAAAAGTGGGTCTCATGAAGACAGAGAATAGATTGGGTGGTTACCAGGAATGGGAAAGGGAGGGAAGAGAAGGGATAAAGAGGCAAATTAATGCGTACAAATATATAGCTTGAGAAAAGAAATAAGACCAAGTGTTTAACAGATCAAGGGGGTGACTATCATTTACAATCATCTATTGTGTATTTCAAAATAGGTGGAGGATAATAATATGAATGTTTCTAGCATAGAGAAAAGACAGATATTCAAAGTGAGGGATATTCCAAGCATACTGATTTGATCTTTATAAATTATGTAAATGTATTAAATTATCATCATTATTGCTTGGAAATCAAATGTCAACAGACTAACCAAACCGTTTCCCTATCTCAAGCTGGGCCATACTCTGAGCAAAAGTGTGATCATGATTAAGCCATTGTTTTTCACAATGTGAGATGATACTTGGATTCCTCATTATTCATGAGAATATTTTCCTGAGAATCAGAATTAATTTTGAAATAAAGCATCTCAGACAGGGCAGGAAGAATGGGTCTTTACGGGCCCAGAGGAAACTAACTTTGCTGTCCACCTGCAGTCACCAACACTCCCACCTGTCTCCTCTCCTCACACCCATGCCCCCCACCTCTTCTGCCTTCACCCAGCATCCCACGCGCCCATCAGAATGACTCCACATTCCCCCTGAAACTCGCATACTGCACTGTCGCAGGCCCAACCCACCTACTTCTGCCATGCCTTCTTCAGCACTTTGCACTTTGTACTGTTTCCAATTAATTTACTTAGCTTGCTCCTCTGTACTTGCCCAAGGCCTCCTTTGGTAGCTTCCTTTTAAACTATAAAAGAGCAGGTTATGTTTTTTTATTTCCTCCTGCCTCTAATGTAGTGATTGCCACATGACTGCCTGCTCAAATCTAGACATGTTTCCCTCTCCTTGTGCTCACCACCTGAGACGGTGGGTGGGTTCTCTGGCTATTCACAGAAAATCCTTCCTCGCAGCTCCTGGGCAGCAGGGCCCCTCATGGTCCTGGACGCTGCTGGGCCTCCTACCCACCTTCTCTCTAGGTTCTCACTCTCGGTCACACTCATTCTCTTGTCTGAAGAAAGGCGCCAGGTGCAGGTAGATTTACCACGAAGCTAACCAGTCTAATAGCATGGGGGGGGGGGAACAATTTTTTATTTGTAACTTTTTATTTTCTTTAAATGGACCCTTAAAATTGCAAAAGCTATAGGTCCCACATAACCCAGCCAGCCCCTAGAGAATAGAGGTATAACACTTTGAATCATTAATAGCTTCACGTGCTTATTTTATTCTAATCTATTAACTGGCACACGTAACAATGGCTGGCTGAAAGCTTGTGGCGGCAAGGAAACATTTTCAGCAGGCATTTGAAGAGGTGGTTTATGAGACCTACAGTAGATGGAAACATTTCTTTACTGATCAGCATAAAATCAGTAAGGACAAGTCGCTTGGAAATGGCCTTGGTGTCTTACTTGAGTTTTACAGTTTCCTTCCCACCTCAGGGCCTTTGCATTTGCTTCCTCTCTGCCTAGAATGAATGCTCATCTCTCAAAATCGTGCCAGGCTGGTTCCTGCCCCCTTGACCTTTATTTTTCAGTTCCTATGTCATCCTTTGGAAGGCTTTCCATGAAATACTCCCCATCCCACCCATCCCTTACAGTTCATCATATCTCTTCATTTATTTCCTTTATACTATATATTTGTACTAAAAAGAGTCCTTGCATATCTGTTTACTTTTTGAATGTCTGTATCCCCCTTGGGAATGTAAGCTCCAGGGGGCAGGGACCACCACTGTCTTTCACACTATGGCCTCCCCAAGACCTGTGAGATGCTTGGCTCCCAGAATGATCAGTACTTGTGCAAGAAAGGAAGGAAGGGGAGATGGGTATGTAGACTTAACGGATATGATTCAAATCTAGTGAAATAGGTATCGTCTATTATAATATGCTTTGGCACAACGTACAGAAACATGAATTGTAAGGGTAGAGCAAAGAAGGCAAATGAGAAGAAACAAGCATGTACAGGAGTCTGAGATACTTTCTGCACTTGAAGACCAAAGGGATTCATCATCCTCCCTCAATGACAGCAGTTCACCGGGGTGGCAAGAGGATTCCAGAGGGAGGCTTGGCCAGGGTAAGGTAATGAAGTTAGTTTCCTAGTTTCTTTTCAGATGCCCAGACAATTCTCCCTACTGGGCTTCACACTCACAAATCTATCCCCAGTGGAAGATCCCTGAATTTCTGTACAAAGATAAATTCTATAAAGGTGTCTAACTCATGCCTTGGATTGAAGCTGTTATATCAAGGGATCTCAGATGCCTGTGCTTTAATTGGCTACATCAGGGTTGCCTGGGAAATTAAAAACAACAGAATACATTCCCGGGCCTCTGCTGAGATTGACTAAACCTCTGGGTAGAGTTGAAAGACAGTACTCTACAGATCTTTCCAAGGTATTCTGAAGTGCAGCTTCTAGGCTTTAGGATCATTATTTTTGAATGATAAAACCAGAATTCAAAAAGACCTTAATAGGTTTGAACGTGCCAAAAAGGCAAGAGGTATTTGCTACTGGAGTTTTATATTCTCAGAATCTCTTTAAGGTATCGAAGAAACTGAGTTAATAAATAAAGATTAAAATTCTCAGTGGAAGAATAGGAAATCCTGTTCTGAAGGGATGTGTGTGTGTGTGACACAGGATTGGTTAGACCAGAGGTTCTCAACCTTCCTAATGCCACGGCCCTTTAATACAGTTCCTGTGGGTCGCGACATTATTTTTAAATGCCTTTGTAACAAATAGCTTTTGTTTGGCCCACTCTGTTTGATCTCCATTTTTCACTAAGCGCGGCACGTGGAGGCTGACCTATGTGAACACCAACGGCCTCTCCTACCCTCTGGTTTCCAGCACACCACGAGTGAGTTCCCTCCGGAGCCTGGAGGAGGGCAGGGGAGGAAGGTCTGGTGTTTATTCCCTCTTCTGTCTCCACTGGATGTCTGTCTCCCACCGAAGGCCACTGTTCCTCTGCTCTATTCTCTCCCTCCAAGAGTCCTTTCATAAAACCTTTCCCGAGTGGGTTGTAATTTGAATGTGCCATTTGCTTTTGCCGAGACCACGATTGATTAGAGAACTAATCTAATGGCAAGAGGATAAAGGCAGATAGAGTTACAGGTTACTGGCCTTTTTAAAAAAAAAGAAAAAAGAAAAGCTAATGAGAATGTGGGCGTCTTATATTGCTTTCATATATGTCCAGAATGGGGTCATAGTCTCATGATTCTCGGTATAAATATTGTCCATCAGGAACCCATGTCCATTTTACTAGGAACTGCTGATATCCTAGAAGAACCAGAAGAGCAGACAGATGGCTGATCAGAGAGCAAATTTCTGAGCTTATCCGTCTTGGTAAACTCTTAACATGATGCAAGAGGCACCAGGGCATGGTCGATGTACCAGGGCCTCGGTGGGCCAGATGGCCTGGACTTGAACCCCATCTCTGCCACTTAATTAGTTCTGCAACTTGACAGGTTATTTAACCCGTCTGAGTTCCTGATCTGTTTCCTTAACTGTAAAGTGGAAATAGCAATAATACTTCACTCATAGGTTAGGAAGATTGAATGAGTTACCATCTACAAAACACTTAAAACAGTCCTTAGGACAAAATAAAAATGTGTTTCAAATAAATAAAAATTCAAATCACCTTTTTACAAATTTCAGAGAAAACCATCACATGTGATAAATGACAAATTCCTTATGTTTTTTTCCCTAAAAATAGTAAGGTATTTTTAAATGCCTTAATATTTTCTGTAGATAATAGTTTTAATCAACAAAGAGCCATTAAAGTATGAATTATGACATTTAAATGAAATTTTGCAAACTGAATGACTTATTCCAATTGGAACTTTAAATTAAATTGTAGAGGTAAAAAGTTCTAATATTTTGTTTCTATGATAAGATACAGAGAATGTGCTTTGCAAGAGTCAATAGTAGCATTTTAATTATCAACACCTCTCCTGCCCATGTTCCCAAAGACAGCAATAGTATGTTATCTGTTTCTATGATTGTTACTAAATAAGACTTCAGCCTTGGCTCGGTGCCTGTAGCTCGGTGAGTAGGGCACCAGCCACATATTCCAAGGCTGGCAGGTTCAAGCCCCGCTGGGGTCTGCTAAACAACAATGACAATTGCAACTAAAAAATAGCTGGGCATTGTGGCAGGCACCCGTGGTCCCAGCTACTTGGGAGGCTGAGGCAAGAGAAGTGCGCAAGTCCAAGAGTTGCAGGTTGCTGAGAGCTGTGACACTAAGGTACTCTACCCAGGGCAACATAGTGAAACTCTGTCTCAAAAAAGAAAAAAAGGAAAAGAAAAAGACTTCAGCCTTTCCAAAAAGCACAACAATTTCCAGCATGTATTAAGATTTTTTTGTGTGTTAAAGTTCAGGTTTCAAAAGCTATGAAGCACGATGTTGACAATTTCTGACAATTTCTCATGAAAGGTAAAAAAAAAAAGGGTCATGTTTAAGAGTTTTTCTGTAAAAACTACTCTTTCTATTTTGTTAACACATATTCTATAATCTCAAACGTTATGCTTGTTCATATAAAAGAAAAGAAATAACTCTAGGAGATTTTAGCATAGCCAGAGAATAGTTATATAGTTTTCCATCTTTCATCAGCACTCTCCCTGCTATTTAAATTGCAACTTTAATTGATCTTCCAGGATCATTGGGAATTTGACTATATATGGAATAGAGGTGCTTGTATAGACTCTCATACTCAAAGAAGAAAGATAGATTAACTTTTTTTTAAAATTAAATCGTAGCTGTGTACATTAATGCAATTATGGGTACTATGTACTGGTTTTATATACAATTTGAAATACTTTCATCAAACTGGTTAACATTGCCTTCACCACACTTTCCTAGTTATTGTGTTAAGACATTTATACTCTACACTTAGTAGATTTGACATGTACCCTTGTACAATGCACCATAGGTGTGGTGCCACCAATTACCCTCCCTCCACCCATTCTGTTCCCTCCCCTCCCTCTCCTCTTTCCCCTTCATCTTGGGCTATAGTGGGGTTATAGCTTTCATATGGAAGGGTGGGTGCTTATATATTAGTGTCAAAAGGTTTAATAACCAGAATCCACAGAGAACTCAAACATACTAGCAAGAAAAGAACAAGTGATCCCATCTCAGTGTGAGCAAGCGACTTGAATAGAAACTTCTCTGAAGAGGACAGGCGCACAGCCTACAGACACATGAAAAAATGCTCATCATCCTTAATCATCAGAGAAATGCAAATCAAAACTACTTTGAGATATCATCTAACTCCAGTAAGATCAGCCCACAGGACAAAATCCCCAGACCAAAGATGTTGGCGTGGATGTGGAGAAAAGGGAACACTTCTGCACTGCTGGAGGGAATGCAAACTAACATGTACCTTTTGGAAAGAAGTTTGGAGATCACTTAGGGACCTAAAAATAGACCTGCCATTCAAGCCTTTAATTCCTCTACTAGGTATATATCCAGAAGACCAAAAATCACTTTATAACAAAGATATTTGCACCAGAATGTTTATTGCCGCCCAATTCATAATTGCCAAGTCATGGAAGAAGCCCAAGTGCCCATCAACCCTCGAATGGATTAATAAATTGTGGTACATGTACACCATGGGATACTATGCAGCCTTAAAGAAAGATGGAGACTTTAGCGCTTTCATGTTTACATGGATGGAG
>CAUYON010103619.1:0-30952 GCA_963573935.1 Arctocebus calabarensis
TAAGTTTTTTAAAAACTGTTTTTAAATAAAAATTGTGCATTCCGAGAAAACTTCTAAACAAAGATCAAGAATGTTTTCATATAGTAAACGAGAAAATATCATGAATGGTATGTCAATCAGGTTGATAAAATATCTCAGATTCCATGTGAAGCCCCCACACTGTACCCCATGGTTGAACTAATGTACACAACTATGATTCAAAAAAAAAAAAAAAAAAAAGAAAGAAAGATGGAGACTTTACCTCTTTCTTTTTACATAAATGGAGCTGGAACATATTCTTCTTAGCAAGAAAAAGTATCCAATTTATTCAGCCCTACTATAAAGCTAATTTATAGCTTTCATATGAAGGCTGTAACCCAATTATAGCACAAGATTATGGGGAAAGAGGCACAAGAGGGAAGAGGAGAGGGGAGTATAAGTGTAGGGAGGGTAATTGGTGAAATCACACCAATGGTGTATCTTAGAAGGGTAGAGATGAAACTTACTAAATGCAGAATACAAAAGTCTTCATACAATAACTAGGAAACTGTCATGAAGGCCGTGTTAAATAGTTTGAAGAAAATGTTTCAGATTGTGTATCAAGCCAGGACATTGTACCCCATGATTGCACTAATGTACACAGCTATGATTTATTAAAATAAATAAATAAATAAATAAATAAATGTCCTGCCACGGGGGGGGGGGAGAGAAATAGGCTTAGATGGGATATTTTTTAAACTGATAGCGGCCATCCACAAGAATCTCACAGCCAATATCATATCAAATGGAATAAAACTGAAAGGATTATTACTTGGACTTGGAACCAGGGAAAGGTGCTCACTGTTGGTACTTAAACACAGGACTGGAAATCCTGGCTCATACAATCATGTAAGAGAAGGAGATAAAAGATATTCAAATTGAGTCAGAGGAGATCAAACACCGGCTCTTTTTGCATAGCATGATCTCATACCGGGAGAACTCCTGGGACTTAACAACAAGGCTCTTAGAATGATCAAGGAGTATAGATAGCAGTGTCTCAGGATAAAAAATCAATGCCCACAGATCAGTTGTCTTTGTATATGTCAATAGCAGTTAAGCTGAGAACAAATCAAAGACTGGGACAGCACCTTTGGCTCAGTGGGTAGGGAGCCGGCCACACACACCCAGGTTGTTGGGTTTGAACCTGGCCCAGACCAGCTAAACAATAATGACAACTGCAACAAAAAATAATCTGACCTTGTGGCGGGCACCTGCAGTCCCAGTTAATTGGGAGGCTGAGGCAAGAGAATCATTTAAGCTCAAGAGTTTGAGAGTGCTGTGAGCTGTGACACCACAGCACTATACTGAGCATGACATAGTGAAACTCTGTCTCAACAAAAAAATAAGAATCAAAGACTATATAACTTTTAGTGGAGTTCTAAAGAAGATGAATTACCTGGGAATATAACAAAGGAAGTGAAAGATCTCTATAAAGGGAACTATGAAACCTTGAGAAAAGAGCAGAAGATGTTAACAAAAGAAAGAACATGCCATGCCCCAAACTGGGAAGAATTAACATCATTAAAATGTCCATATTACTCAAAGTAATCCACATATTTAATGTAATCTCCATCAAGCATTAATGTCATACTTAGAAGAATTTGGAAATATAGTACTCCATTTCATGTGGAATCGGAAACAACCCTGAATACAATTCTTAGAAATAAAAGCAAATCTGGATGAATCATGTTATCAGACTTCAAGTTATACAACAAGACCAGCATTGTACTGGCACAAAAAACAGAGACACAGATCTATGCAGTTAAATAGAGAATATAGAGATGAACCCAACCTTTAGATATTTGGTAAACTTAACAAAAGCATGCACTGGAAAAAAGAATCCCTATTAATATATGGCGCTGAGAGAATTGATTAGCGACATGTGGAAGAGTGAAACTGGACCTACACTTCTCACCACTAACAAAAATTGACTCTCATTCAAAAAAAGATTTAAATTTTATTTATTTTTATTTATTTATTTTTTTTTCAGACACAGCCTCAAGCTGTCACCCTGGGTAGAGTGCCGTGGCATCACAGCTCACAGCTACCTCCAATTCCTGGGCTCAAATGAGTCTCTTGTCTCCAACTCCCAAGTAGCTGGGACTACAGGTGCCCACTAAAATGCCTGGCCATTTTTTGTTTGCAGCCGTCATTGTTGTTTGGCAGGCCTGGGCTGGATTAGAACCCGCCAGCTCAGGTGTACATGGCTGGCACCTTAGCCCATTGAGCCACAGGTGCTGAGCCAGAGTTAAATTTTAGAAATGAAACAATAAGAGTTCTTGAAGAGAGTGTGGGGGAAATACTTGATAATAATGATCTAGGAAAAGATTTTATGAGGAAGGTCCTCTTGGCAATTGCAGCAACACCAAAAATAAATTACTGGGATCCTATCAAGCTGAAAATCTTCTTCACAGAAGTACCACCACCAAAGTAAACAGCCTTTAGAATGGAAGATTTCTGCATGTTACAAATATGACAAAGGCCTGATAACTAGCATCTACAGGGACCTGAAATTAATCAACATGGAAAGACCAAACATGGCCATTTATAAGTGGGCAAGAGACTTCTCTGAAGATGACAGATAAATGACCAACAAACACATAAAAAAAAGCTCATCATCTTTAATTATCAAAGAAATACAAATCAAAACCACTCTAAGATATCATCTAACTCCAGTAATATCAGTGCACATCAAAAAGTTCCAAATATGTGTATACTGGGGTGGCTGTGGAGAGAAGGATACACTTCTACACTGTTGGTGGAATTTCAAACTAATACAACATTTATGGAAAGAAGTATGTAGAATTATCAGAGAACTAAAAGTAGACCTTACATTTGATCCTACAATTCCATTACTAGGTATCTGCCTAGAACAACAAAAATCATTTGACCATGAAGACATTTGCACTAATATGTTTATTGTAGGTAAATTCATAATTGCCAAGATGTGGGAAGCGACCCAAATGCCCATCAACCCATGAATGGATTAACAATCTGTGGCATATGTGTTCAACGGAGTACTATTTAGTCATAAGAAAAGACAGAGATTTTACAACTTTTAAGTTTACCTGGATGAAGTTGAAACACATTATTCTTAGTAAAGTATCTCGAGAATGGAAAAAAATATCTAATGTAGTCAATACTAATATGAAGCCATTATATAAACAATTGCATGCTTATATGAACTGTAAAACACAAAAATAGTCTAGCAAAGTGAGAAATAGTGGAAGGGAGATGGGAGAGCGATTGGCAGGAGGAGGAAGTGCAATTGCCAGGATCTCACCTAATGTGTGCAAGGAGAGAATTTGGGCCCACCTGCTGAAGTTTACCTGGGAAGTGAAAACAAATGTGATCTAAATATTTGTACCATCATGTTAATTGGAAATTAAAAATAAATAAATAAATGGAAAAAAGATGAATATACAAAATTTAATTGTATATTTTATGTAATGCAAAGAATGTGAACATGAAATCAGAATAGTTATATTCATAATATTATACTAAAGATAAAATGTTTTGGAATATATATTTTTATACTTTGTCATTCTTGTTTTATTGTTTGGGATTCATTGAGGGTACAAAGAATTTGGCTACACTGATTGCAGTTGGTAGGTAAAGTCTCTCTTGTAATAGTGTTATGGCCCCAAGGGGTATATCATACACCATGAGCCTTCATCCCCTATCCTTCTCTCTTCTCCCTGATTCCTCACTCCCCTTCTCAGCACCATGTATTAGATCATCTGCTGCCTTCATAATAGAATTGTGTACATTGACTTCTTGCTTCTACATTCTTGTGATTCTTCTTAAGAAAAATGTGTTCCATCTCCATCCAGGTTAATACAAAAGATATAAAGTCTCCATCTTTTTAAATGGTTGAATAGTATTCAATGGTATATACATACTGCAGCCTGTTAATACATTCCCGGGTTGGTGGTCATTTAGGTTGTTTCCACATTTGGGCTATTATAAATTGAGCTGCAACAAACAGTCTAGTGAAAATGTCCTTATGATAAAAGTTTTTTCTTCTGGGTGGATGCCTAGTAATGGGATTGCAGGATAAAATGGGAGGTTTAATTTGGGTTCTTTGAGGATTCTCCATATTCCTTCCCAAAAGGTTGTAGTCCCACTATGCCAGCAGACTATACCTTTGAGACTTTGTGATGTGGGCTACTCTCACTGGAGTTAGGTGATATCAGAGGGATGTTTTGATTTGTACTTGATTTGATTATCAGGGATGATGAGCAATTTTTCAAATGTTTGTTAGCCATTTGTCTGTCTTTGTCAGAGAAGGTTCTATCACATCTCTTGGTCAGAGGTAGGTGGGATTGTTCACTCTTTTTCTGTTGATAAATTTGAGTTCTCTGTAGATTCTAGTTATCAACACTTTGTCAGACTGATACCCTGCAAATATCTTTTCCCATTCTGAAGGTTGTCCTTTTGCTTTACTTGTCGTGTCCCTAGCTGTGTAGAACTTTTTGGCTTAATAAATCCTATTTGTTAATTTTTATTGTTGTTGTGATGACCACTGGAGTCTTTTTCATAAAATCTTTCCCTAGTATAACATCCTCAACAGTTTTCCCTATACTTTTCCTAGCATATTTTATCATTTTGTCTCTTAGATTTAAATCTCTTATCCAACTTGAGTCAATTTTTGTAAGTGGTGAAAGGTGTGGGTCAAGTTTCAGTCTTTTACATGTGGTTGTCCAGTTTTCCCAGCACCATTTGTTGAATAGAGAGTCTTTTCCCCAGTGTATGCTTTTGTTTCATTTATAAAAGATTATATGGCAAATAGAGACTGATTTCACCTCTTGGTGTTCTATTCTGTTCCATATGTTCATTTCTGTACTATTGTGCCAATACCATGCTGTTTTGATTACTGTGGTCTTATAGTATAGACTGAAGTCTAGTAGGATTATGCCTCCAACTTTGTTTTTATTACTGAGAATAGCCTTAGCTGTACAGGTTTTTTTTCTTGTTCCATACAAAATGAAGCAAAGTTTTTAATAGTTCTTCAAAATATGATGTTGGTATTTTAATGGTGATTGCACTGAATCTCTAAATTGTATTGGGTAGAATAGCCATCTTGACAATGTTGATTCTTCCTAGCCAAGACCATGGCATATTCTTCCATTTGTTAGCGTCTTCTCCAATTTCTTTTCTTTCACCTCTATTGTTATGTATATTCCTAAGTATTTCATCTTATGTGAAGCTACTCTGAATGGAATTGTGTTTTTGATTTGCTTCTCAACTTGGCTGTTATTGGTGTATACAAAGACTACTGATTTGGGGACATAATTTTATACCCTGAGATGTTAGTGTACTTCCTGATCACTTCCAGGAGTTTTATGTTTGACTCTCTGGGTTTTCTAAGTATAAGATCATATCATCAGCAAAGAGGGAGTGTTTGACCTCTCCTATCTTCATATGGATGCCCTTTATATCTTTCTCTTGCCAGATTGCATTGGCTAGCACTTCCAAAACAATGTTGAATAATAGTGGTGATAGTGGACATTCCTGTCTGGTTCTAGCTGTAAGTGGAAAACTTTCAGTTTTACACCATTCAGACTGATGTTAGCTGTGGATTTGTCATAGATAGCTTTAAACAACTTAAGTAATGTACCACCTATGGCTATTTTCTTACATGTTCCTTTCAGAAAATGATGCTGAATTTTGTCAAATGCTTTTTTTGAATCTATTGAAAGGATCATATGGTCATTGTTTTGGCTTCTATTGATATGGTATATTACATTTATAGATTGGGCATGTTAAATCAAATTTGCACCCCTTGTAGGAAGCCTACTTGATCATGTTGTATAGTTTTTTAAAGACTAGCTTCAATCTATTAGGTAAGTTTTTGTTCAGTATTTTTACATTGATGTTCATTAGTGAAATTGGTGTGTATTTCTCCTTTTTAGTTAGGTCCTTTCCTGGTTTTGGAATCAAGGTGACATCTGCTTCACAGAACATGTTGGAGAAGGTTTGTTTGTCAGACATGTTTTGGAAAAGGCTCTGCAGTATAGGTACAAGATCATTTTTGAAAGCATGATAGAATTTTAATGTGAAACCATCTGGTCCTAGGCTTTTGTTTGTTGGAAGTTTTTTTATTGTTTCTTCAATCTCAGTCTGTTCAAGAGATCTATTTATTCCTTGTTAAATCTAGAGAGATGGTGTGATTCCAGGTATTGGACCATTTCCTCAACATTGTCATATTTTTAGGCATATTGTTTTAGGTAGTAGTGAGAAATAATCTCTTGTATCTCTGTGGTATCAGTTGTTATATCCTCCTTTTCATTTCTGAACTAGGCTGTTAAAGATTTTACTTTTTTATTTCTGGTGAATCTGGCCAATGGTTTATGTATTTTATTTATCTTTTCTAAGAACCAACTATTTATTTCATTAATTTTCTGAATAATTCTTTTGTTTTCAATGTTATTTATTTCTTATTTAATTTTGGTTATTTCTTCTCTTCTTTTAGGTGTGGGATTGGATTGCTCTTCCTTTTCCATTTCTCAAAGATGATTCATCAGGTTATTGATGTGCTCTCCTTCCATTATTCAGATGTAGGCATCTAATGCAATAAATTTTCCTCTAAGGATTGCTCTGCAACTGTAGTGTTGCAGAGGCTTGGTTAGTTCGTGTCTTCATTGTTGTTATGCTCAAGAATGTTAATGATTTTATTTTTTTTATCTCTTCCTTGTCTAATCTGTCATCCAGCATACAATTGTTTAATTTCCATGCCTTTGTGTAGGGATGACAATTTTTGTTGGATTTGAATTTCACCTTTATTATCTGGTGGTCTGATAAAGTACAAAGTAAAATTTCAATTCTTTTAATTTTGTTGAAGTTTGATTTATGTCCTAGGATATGATCTATTTTTGAGAATGTTCCATGGGCTGATGAGAATTAAAATATATTCTTTGGCCTTGGGATTGAGTGTTCTATATATATCTATCAAGAATAGTTGTTCTAGGGTCACATTGAAGTCACATGTATCTTAGATTAGTTTCTGTTTAGAGGCTCTGTCCAGTTCTGTAAGAGGTGTGTTAAAGTCCCCTGCTAGTATGGTGTTATGAGATATCATATTGCTCAGACTAATTACAGTTTGTTTCAAGAATCTGGGAGAATTCAAGTTGCATGCATAAATATTTAGAATTGAAATGTCTTCTTGTTGTGTTGTTCCCTTGACCAATATGAAGTGTCTGTCTTTGTCTTTTTTGACATTAGTTGCTTTAAATCAATTCGTATCTGAAAATAAGATTGTAACTCCTCTTTTTTGTCTGATTTCCATTTGCCTTAAAAATTGTCTTCCATCCTTTAACCCTGAGTTTTATTTTGTCCTTCAAGACTAAGTGTGTTTCCTGCAGGCAACAAATGGATGGCTTGTGCTTTTTTTTATACAATCAGGCAGACTGTGCCTCTTCAGTTAGGAATTCAAGCCATTACCATTTATGGAGAGAAATGATAAGTGTGGTGCACTTCTATTCATTTAATTTTGTGAAATTCCATTGCTTAGTTTTATCTCTTGCATTGTTGTGGAAGCTAGGCTTTGTCCTTTAGTTTCTGGGTGTTAACTTTGCATGTGGTTTATTGAGCTTGTGAGTGTGTAGAATAGGTCTAAGTATTTCCCATTGAACTTGTCTTGCGATGAACTTCTTCAGTGTTGGCATATCAGTAAAAGACTTGATTTCTACCTCAATTTTAAAGCTTACCTTTGCAGAATATAGAATTCGGGCCTGAAAATAGTTTCATTTAAGTAGGCTACAGGTGAATCACCATTGCATTATGGCCTGAAAATCTCATTTGAGAAGCCCCCTGTCACCCTGATGGATTTGCTCCCGTAGGTCAATTGACACTTATTCCTGGTAGTATGCAGCATTTTCTCTTTATTTCTACATTTTTAAAATTTATTTTGTATAAAGTCATTTGTACATATATCATACATATCTTTATGCCATTATGGGATTCATAGTGTTGATTATTTGTGTGATTCCCCCTACTAATCCTCCCTCTATCAACCTACCACCCTCCCTTCCCATCTCCCTCCCCTTCCCTCCTTCCTCCTAGGCCATAGTTGTGTTTCATTTTTCCTATGCAAGTGTGAGTGATTATAAATTGGTTTCACAGTAGTACTGAGTACTTTGGATATATATTTTTTCCATTCCTGAGATACTTACTAAGAAGAATATTTTCCAGTTTCATCCATGTAAACACCAAAGAAGGAAAGTCTCCATCTTTTTTTAATGCTGCATAGTATTCCATAGCATACATATACTACAATTTATTAATCCATTCATGGGTTGATGGGCACTTAGGCTTCTTCCATGACTTGGCAATTATGAATTGAGCTGCAATGAATAGTCTGGTGCAAATATCTTTATTGTCCAGTGATTTTTGGTCCTTTGGATATACACCTAGAAGAAGAATTGCAGGATCCAATGGTAGATCTATATTTAGATCCCTGAGTGTTCTCCAAACTTCCTTCCAAAAGAAACGTACTAGCTTGCATTCCAACCAGCAGTGCAGAAGTGTTCCCTTTTCTCCACATCCATGCCAACATCTATAGTTTTGGGATTTTGTGATGTGAGCTACTCTTACTCAGAGTAAGGTATCTCAGAGTAGTTTTGGTGTGCATTTCTCTGATGATTAAAGATGATGAACATTTTTTCATGTGTCTATAAATCATGTGCCTGTCTTCTTCAGAGAAGCTTCTGTTCATGCCTCTTGCCCACAACGAAATGGGATCAGTTGTTTTTTTCTTAGTAATTCATTTGAGTTCTCTGTGGATTCTGGTTATTAGACCTTTGTCAGAAATATAACTTGCGAAAATCCTCTCCTATTCTGAGGGCTGTATATTTGCTTTCCTTAGTGTGCTCTTGGCAGTGCAAAAGATTTTTCATTTGATCAGATCCCAGTAGAGTTTTATGATGTTGCTTCAATTGCCCGGGGTGTCCTCCTCATAAAGTTTTATCTCAGGCCAATTTTTTCAAGCATTTTCACTGCACTCTCTCTCAGAATTTTTATAGTTTCATGTCCTAAGTTCAAGTCCTCTAACCAGTGAGAGTCAATTTTTGTTAGAGGAGAAAGGTATGGGTATCATTTCAGTCATTTACAGGTCGCCAGGCAGTTCACCTAGCACCATTTATTGATAAACCTCATTGGCTATGATACTGGCACTGAGCAAAGCTAGCAGCACCATTTATTGAATAGGTAATCTTTCCCCCAATTTATATTTTTAATAGGCTTATCAAAAATCAAATGTTGATAAGTGTCTGGGTTCACCTCTTGGCCTTCAAATCCAGTAATCTGCCACCTCACTGCACACCCTGAACTACCACTACACACCCATATTCCATGCTGGGAAAGATATAGTCCACTCACTGTCACCTGTTGTTCCAGGAAAGCTGAGCTAAACATCTTACCCATCCACCATCATGCTCCACCTCCTTCTTTGAATGTTTTTTTTTTTATTGAATCATAGCTGTGTACATTAGTTGAATCATGGGGTACAGTGTACGGGCTTCATATATAGTCTGAGATATTTTCATCTGCCTGTTCAACATAACATTCATGAGATATTCTCATTTACTGTGTGAAAACATTTGTGTTCTGCATTTAGTAGTTTTCTCCTGACCATTCAAAGATGCACCTTAAGTGTGATCTCACCATTGCAACTATTTTAATAAAGGATATGTCCCCCAAGTTTTGTTCTAGTTCCTGTATTAAGAAAGTTGTTTTGTTCCTTGCTGTTAATTTTCAGTCTGGGGCTTTGAAAGACACTTAAAATACACACATGTATAGAGGAGAAAGTTAGTTATGATTAATACAGGTGTAACGAGGCAGATTTATAGCAGAATAGAGCAGAAAGTGAAGTCAAGTTGGATGGCCCCATTCAAATGGTTAAAGCAGAACTGGAAATGTGCCTGGAAGAGATGAATCTAGATAAGTTATATTTTAATTTCCCAGACTTTCAATGTGCAATAGTACTAAAAGGCAATTCACATTGATATATATAATCCCAAGAAAAAAGGAATTTCAAATGTAATAATGATAATAAATACGAAGATGTCTTTTAATGAAGTTAGACACTTAAAAGATTATGAGCATTGGGATCATTAATATGCAATCAGAAATAATCAGAGAAATCTGTAATGAAAGACACACATTAAAGGCAAACATACTTACTGGCTATAGGTGAAGATAGGGGAAAAGACGCTTCCTGTATCATAGATTATTTGTATTGCAATTATAGATGACGACTACACATTAAGAATAGGAGCTTGATTGGATTGTTAATAATGCATTCTATTTTAAATAGAATAGTCATATTGTGAGACTCCTGCTGTGTGTGTGTACAGGTCTGTGGGTGATTTGTGAGGAGTCTTTGGTGATTTGACTGGAAAATCTTTTTGGTCTTGTAAGAGAACAACCTAACTGTGTGTTAGGAGAGATCCAATAATCATGACGGTTTAGTTAATTATGATTTTTTTTTTTTACTTTATATCAAGGGAAATATTTGCGTTATTTATTTATTTTTAAAGACAGCATCTCACTCTGTCACATAGGCTGAAGGGCAGTGGCACAGTCATGGCTCACTGTACTGTCAACTTCTGGCCTGAGACGATTGTCCTTCCACCTCCTCCTGAGCAGCGAGGATGATGGGCATGCACTACCTGGGATATAAGTTCTTTCCTGCGTTCACACTCACACTGAGATAGCAGGTTTCTGCTTCTTGAGCCCCCTGGCTTTTGGAGTCAAACCTACATCATCAACTTTCCTGGTTCTCACACCTTCAAGACTCAGTCTGGAGCTACGCCATTCACTGTGCTGGCTCCTCCGCTCTCCAACTGCAGGACTTGGGACTGCTGGGCATCTGTTTCACAGTGAACCAGTTTCTTATAACAAGTTCTGTTCTCTCTCCCCCACCCCCCATCACACACACACTCTTAATGTTGTCACTCCAAGGAAGTACTTACGAACGCTTTAAAGGTATGTGTGTTTCCACTGGAGTTTTAGAGCATCCTGCATTTATCTCAGCATAACATGGTATTATAATTGCCTGATTACTCTGTATTATCATTCGGACTGATTGGCTCTGAAGAACCCAGATTGTACCTTAAACATCATTGTAATTCCAGTGATTATCATAACAAAAGACATCTAGGGATGACTCAATTAATGTTTGTTGAGTGACTTAATTGATAATGACTGAAAGATGATGAACACACCAAAAAAATCCCACTAAGCCCTTGGTATTGGAAAGTATCAGTGCACTTTGACTTTCAGGCAAAAACTACTTTTAAACGTATCAACACATCCTCGTATGTCTAGATGAATGTAATTATTTACCCAAGGGAAGAGAAACCATTTTATAGGAGGAACAATGGAGAAACTTGGAAAGGAAAGCTGGGGATGGGAATTTCAAGAGTGAATGGGGGAGGCATATTTACTGTGTGGCTTCCAGGGTCACCATGGTACCAATGCATAGCCATAGGAATTGTAAAAGAATTATTGTAAGAATACATTCCACAAGCATTAAAATCATCCCCAAATGGAATGAACTTCTTTGTGAAGTAGTGTGCATCCTCTCATTGGAAAAGAGAAATTGGGACAAATAACTTTGAGGATATTTATGGAAGTGCTATTCAGCAAGAGATTGGATTAGAAGAGGAACTGTAATTTTACTTTAATTCCCATCAAGGGACACAAGCAATGTATTTTATTAATTCATATACTCCGCAAGGCTGAAGAACACTTTTTCCTGAAGCAGCATTGCTCTACACACTTTAAAATTCTGTTACTATTGGTAGTAACACAGTAATGAGAGTTAGAAAAAAATTTTGATTTGTTCAATAGATCGCACTGTTTTCAATTATGTGTGTGCTAAAGTGAGGCAGTCCTAAAAATATGAAGTCACCTTATTCAAAAACACCAATATTCTACTAAAGGGTCAGGATTTGTTAATTACTGGATTACCTCATATTATTACTTAAACATTGAATTTATGTTTTAATTTGTCTTTGTCCTGTTATCACAGATAAAAATCAGACATAGTAAAATCGGATACTGGTCTCTTTTTAGTACTGCCTCAGATGTTTCTCTGCTATCAGCTTTCTTGAAATTATTTTGTTTTTACCTTCAAAAAACCATTGATTCCTCCAGGTATAAAAAATGGAAGATTTTCTGATAATTTATGTTCTTTGATATATATGAAATTTGGCAATCATCTTTCAGTGCATGAAAGAAACCTCTCAGAACATGTGTTTTCAAGTTCCAGATCAGAAAGAATAGTAGTTGAAATTAAAATCCAAGTCAATAAAGCATTTATTGCTTTTCTGCTAAGTACTCAAAAAATAGTTTCTCAACAGGCTATAGCCAAGGGAGCAAAAGAAATCTAGTGCAGTGAGGCTAATATAGGCATCAAATGCTGGAATAGAATTAGATTGAGGGTCAAGAATTAGACTTGACAGGAAGATTAATAATTCAGCTGGAAACACAGAAAACAACATGAATGGTTTCAGCCTTTGCCTGGTGATTGTGTCATCTAAAAAAATAAATAAACAAAATAGTGTGAAATAAAATTAATCATGCTTTGGACCTTGATGCTTTTTGAAGTAGAATGCTAGCTGTCTGGCAGAGTCCCTGAACTTGATATCACAGGCCCCTTGGAAGGCTACTTTCATGAGCTTTGTTTTTGCTGATTGATTGGTTGGCCATGGCTGGTAAGCATCAGATGGAAAAAAGAACTTATAGGCACATATCTATCTATTTTTGTGTGTGTTTATATATATATACACTATATATGTATTATATGTAAATAACACAAAGTGATATACCCGTATATATATACATATATGTGCATAAAGTGTAATAATCAATTTATGGTAATTAGCATATCTGTCATCTCAAACATTCATCATTTCTTTGTGTTAAGAACATTCAAAATCCTCTTCCTTTGCCAGGTGTGATGGCTCACACCTACAATTGCTGCACTCTTGGAGGTCAAGGTGGAGGATTATTTGAGCCCAGGAGTTCAAGACCAGCCTGGCTAGCGAGAGAGGCCCTTCCTCTAATAAATATAGAAAAATGAGCCAGGCATTGTGGTGGGCACCTGTAGTCCAAGCTACTTGAGAGAATGAGGAGAGAGAGCCACTTGAACCCAGGAATTTGAGGTTGCTGTGAGCAAGGCTGACTCTGTTGCACTCTAGTCTGGACCACAGAGTGAAACCCTATCTCAAAACCAAAATAAAATAAATTCTTTCTCCTAGCAGATGGATATAGACAATAAGAGACTGTTAAATATAGTCATCCTACAGTGCCATAGATCGGAAGAATATATTCCTCCTGTCTAGCCATAATTTTGCATCACTAGCCATTCTTTCCCATCATCCCTGCCCATTTCCCTCACAGCCTCCAGGTACCAATATTCTACTCTCAACTTTGGTGAGCACAACTTTTAAGCTCCCACATGAGTGAGAAAGTACAGTATTTGTTTTTCTGTGCCTGATTTATTTTGCTGAATGTCCTGTAGTCTTATCCATGTTTCTGTGAATGGCAGGATTTCACCAACTTTTATGTCTGAATCGTATTCCATTGTGCATTTATTCCACATGTTCTTTATCCGTGTTTCCATGGCTGGACCCCCTATCTTGGCTATCATGAGTAGTGCTTTGATAAACAAGAAGTTGCATGTATTTCTTTGATACTGATTTCCTTTCCTTTGAATAAATACCCAGTAGTGGGGTTGATGAACCATATGGTTTTTTATTTTTATTTTTTTGAGGAATCTTCATGCTATTTCCAGTATAGTTATTCTGATTTACATTCAAGCCAGCAGTGTATAAGCGTTTCCTTTTCTCCACATCCTTGCAAGCATCTGTCATTTTTTGTTTTGTTGTTGTTATTTTGGTCATTTTAACTGAGATGAGAAGATATCTCATTGTAGTTTAGGTTTGCATTTCTCTAATGATCATCTATGTTGAGCATTTTTTTCATGTACCTATTATCCATTTGTATTTCTTCTTTTTTGAGAAATGACTATTCAGATGATTTACCTATTTTAAAATCAGGTTATTTTTTATTTTTTTAATTTTTTGATATTGACTTACTTGAGTTCATTATATATTCTGGATATTAATCCCTCATGAGATTAATTGCAAATATTTTCTACTGTTTTGTATATTGTCTCTTCACTCTGTTGATTATTTTCTTTGCTATGCAAAAAAGATTAAAGTAAAAAAAAAAAAAACACTGCCTTTCTCACATGTGCCCTTCTGTTATTCCTACTCAAAACCATGTCCAGAGCCTCTCTTGCTTATGATTATAACAGATTCCATTTTCTTCCTGTCAACAGGAAAATTAGTTGTAAATGAGTACAAACTATATCAGCTGATAGAATACATAATGCAAGTTTAAAAGTTATAAATCCATAAAAACCACCATATACAATGTGTAGCAAGGAGTTGAATGATGTTCATTGATATTATAAGAATGTAAGAAAGGAGTAATCTATGCAAGCAAGTCAGAATAATACTTCAGTATTGTCTCTCCAGCTCCCACTAGTTCCCACTCATAGCTATTGTTATCAGTGTTCATTGTGCATTGACCTCCTTGGAAGGTGCATTAGTTTTCTAGGGTTGCCATAACACAGTACCACATACCAGGTAGATTAAACAACACATGTGTTTTCTCAGATATCTGGAGGTTAGAAGTCTGGGATCAAGATGTTGACAGGGTTGATTTCCAGGGAGGCTGCCTTCTTTGGCTTGTAGATGGCCATCTTTTTCCTGTGCCTTTTTGTGATCTTTGCGCTGTGACCATGTATACATATCTCCTTTTTTAACTCACCAATTTGTGGTTGGAAATTACCCTAATGACCTCATTATAACTTTAGAACCACCTTAAAGACCTGTCACCACACACAGACACATTTGAGGTTGCAAAAGGTTAGAACTTCAATACATGACTTTGGTGTGGGGGGGATTGGGGATGCAACTCAGCTCATGGTGGAGGGTCTCGAGTTTGTTTCAGGTAGAAAGGGATCTTTCAACATCTCGATAGAAACCCCATTTACCTGCTCCTTCTACCTCCCAACTTTGGGCATCTGAGTGTCTTGGATTGATATGAGGGTGTTTTCCACACAGGGAAATTAAAGGAAGATCAATTCTTTTTCCTGGGGTGAGCATCATTCACTTTTACTGGAAAGCCAATGAGACAGGTATTAAATGTTAGTAACTTTACAACTTCAAAAGTCATTGAAAAGAAGAACAATTTGTTCATGGGTTCCTAGGTTCATGGGTAGTCTGTATGCACAGTGACAACCCTCTTACAAATATGTGGTATTTATTATTTTTTTAAGAGACATTTGCCTTTCTGATAAGGACCCCACCAATATGTAACATTATCCAAAATTTTAACTCCAAAAGTGAGAAATGAGTCAACACAAGATATTCTGAGGTAGAAAAATGGGGAAATTTTAAATATGTTATCATGTGCACATCACTGTGGCAAAGATGCATCTCTGTAGTTTCTTGTTTCACTATACACTTGGAGGAGTGGGTTTCTGTGATACAGACACACACACACACACAACTGAATCACTTTGCTCCCTTTGGATGCATTTAAAGTATTACTTTACTCTTTCATATAGTCTTTTGACTTTGTGGAGATAGTACAGTCTCTAGATTATTACTAACCTCTTTCTATCTCTTTACATTTTCTAGGGTAACACAAGACTTTTAAGAACCTATAATTTTCATAAAGAATGATCCCAGCACTTAAAAATTATAAACTTTTACCTAATTATTTTCCAGGAGTAGAAAATATGATGTATTAGGCATAGTTAAATTATTAGATACACATAGAAGCAGGGAAAGTAAATAGAATTTTTGAGCACATATTATGACCAAAATCATAACCAAGTCTTTGCATATATTTGAAGACAAAGGAAGAGCTGCCAAAAGTAACGAAATAATATGTTCTAAATCATTGATCGTAAAGACCATTAATGGAATGACTCTGCTGTTTTTAGAACCCATGCTCTTTTCATTGTATGGCAAGACTAGCCTCTGCCAATGCAATGCAATGTGGTCTCCCAGCATCTGTGTCCATGGTTTTGGTATATTTGCATTAATTTCTTAGCATTTGTGTACTTGCTCCTTACAAATGTGGTATTAGAGTTGGGGAATTGTAGGAAGCACTAAGAGATAATACCTATATGTGTGTTAGTTATATTTCATGTTAAATTCTTTATTAAGAAAATATTATTTTCAACTCAAAGATAATTCAGGATAGCCATCAGAGAATGACTTTTCCTGTGTTGAGGTTCCCCTGGCATTCCTCATTCAGGTATCCCCCATACACACACATATGCACATGCACACACCCACCCACACACACCAGCTCTTCACATAAGACAAGCCATCAAGTCCATTTAGACCCAGCCCTTAGAATGTAACAGTGTCATACAGGCCTATGAGTACTTAATCATTGTCTAAATCTCTGCTGCCATCGCAAGCATTTTAAGAGCCTGCCCTGTCAGAGCAGCCTCTCAATGCCAGTCTGGATCTTTTTATGACAGGAAACAATTTACACTCAGATCCAAGAACAGACACGCCTGCCCTGGATGATGACAGCCATTCACTTGTTTATCCATATACCAGACTCTGGGGCCCTTTCTTCCGTTTCCCCATTGGCTCTCCACTCCCTTTATGATTTCCAAGTTTACTCAGTCCCAGATTGAGCCTTCGACCAGATGTTTAGAATAACTGCTGTCTGTTTCTCTCGCCTAAACTCACTAATTCATCTTTTCATTTATTTATCCTTAAATATACATTAAGCAATTGCACTGTATCCTGGTGTTTTTTTAGGTGCTGGAGGAATAGTCTTTGTCCAAAAATAAAAAGTTGCTATTTTCATATAGTTCATACTTAATCAGGATACACAGATAGAAAGGTGTCATAGATATACAATATTATGTAGAGATTCAAGCTTTGTGGAAAAATTAAAGAGCATTGGGGAATAGAGGTCTGGGTGTTATTAATTTGTTAGGATGACCAAGGAAGGTACTCAAGGCAAGTGGCATTTGAATGAAGACCAGAATGGAGTGAGGAATAATCTGGTGGATGTTTGGGGGTGGAATGCCCAGTAGAGTAAGCAATGCAGGAGAGTGTGTTAAGGCCAGATCTGGTTGGAGTCTTTGGAGAACAGCAAAGGAGACGGTGTGACCAGAATGTGGAGAATAGAGGAGAGTGTGGTAGCAATGTGAAAACACAAAGCTGTAGTGTCATCCAGGGGCTAGAAAATGTAGCCCTTGTACGCTGTGGCAATATCTTTAGATTTTACTTTCTGTATTATGAGAAGGCACAGCGGTGTTTGCTTTACTTGGAATGATATGATCGGATCACATCTTAAAAGATTACTCTGGGTGCAGTGGACATAGAGTGAACAGAGTTCAAACTGGTAACAGGAATATCACTTCAAAGGTTGTGGAGATGAGTGTCATAACATCATGTTGTAAACCTCAAACATACACAATAAATTTTAACTTTGTAAAGAGCCCATTGTAGCAGTGCGGGTGAAACAAGGTGGAGATTTAAACTAGAACAGCAACAGTCCTGGTTGTAATAAGAGGTCAAATTCTGGATACTATTTATACACACAGATGCAGTGCCAACAGAACTGACTAATGGAGAATCAAAAATAATTTCAAGGTTCTTGATTCAAGGTTATGACATTCACAGAGATGATGATAGCAAAAGAGGCATGTTTGAGAGAGTAACGAAGAGCTCCCGTTACATTTCAGGAGTCTACTAGAAATCAGAGGGAATATGTCAGTTTCATAGTCATGTATGAAAGTGTGAAACACAAGGGAATGTTTATGGCTGAGCTTGAGTCATGAATATCAAAATGGTACTTTTAAAGTCACAACCTTAGACGGGCCCAACACAGGAGGCAATGCAGATATAAAAAGGGTGAAGTTTGAGAATTGAGCTCCAGGACTACCCAAATTTTATAGATTAAAAGAAGAAAGAGTTGAAAGAGTTTTCAGTGAGAGGCAAACTGGGGAGGTGAGGTTAAGGAAGTAGGTGGGGAACTAGTAAAGTAAAATGTCTCAAAAGCTAATCAAAGTAAGTGATTCAAAGTGTGGAACATGCACAACTTTGACTATCACTGAGAAAGTGAGTAGACAATGGCTGAGAATGTGGAACTGTGAAGGGCTTCAGTGACATTCACAGTAGTGATGCCAAAGGACATGGAGGCACGATGGTTGGAGGGAGTTCAAGAGATAATGGGAGGAGAATAACTAATAATGAATATAGGCACTTCTTTCGAGAGGAACAGAGAAATGGAGTTGTGCATGGAGGAAGACAAGGGAATCTCTCTCTCTCTCTCTCTCTCTCAAGAGAGAGAGTATGGAGTAAAATTTTACATTTGGAGGGAAAGGTAATTTTATCACCCGCATCTTTACATAGGCAAAAATAGATAAAGTCCAGTATACCAGGGGGAATTTCTTAGATAGTAGCATCCAAAAGATGTTTTCCAGCACAGCTGGGGAGAAGAAATACTCAGTGAATTCAAGAGCTGTGACCTAGGAAGTAGCCAGGGTCATGGAAGTATGTTGTACTTCTCTTTGGCTTGCTGCACCCCCTGCCCAAGTAAAATGGAAGTCAGTGTCATAAGCTGAAGTGTAAAGTAGTTGTCTGGGACAGGAGGAGAATGGATTGATGAGATAAATTCAACAAGTGTGGCAGGCTGCACTGAGTCCAGACTCAGCATGTAAAACATTGATTTGTAATGAATCAGCAACATGAGGGGGCTAATGGGGGCATAAGGTATCTCCAGTGAGATACATACATGTGCACTGTATTCAGAACAAAAAACAAATGAAGGGAAACTTCAGAGAGGCAGTGGATATGACGAGTTTTCTGATAATGGGCAGTAGGTTCCAGAGCTCACAGTGTAAAGAACACCACCTGAGTCAGGTGATGACTAGCGTGCATTCTGATGGATATAAAAATCTGTGACAGGAGATGGTGGAAAAAATATAGGCTTCTAGTGGTGGCTTAGATAAGAATCGATTAGTACTAATTGTCTCTAAAGGAACATAGATAATCGAGCGGTGCCTGTGGCTCAAAGGAGTAGGGTGCTGGCCCCATATGCCAGAGGTGGTGGGTTCAAACACAGCCCTGGCAAAAAAAAAAAAAAAAGGAACATAGATAATCACTGCTTTTCTGTTTGTTTCTTGAAGAGACAATATCTTGTTCCATTGCCCAGATTGGAGTGCAGTGTCTCAATCATAGCTCACTGTAACTTCAACCTCGTGGGCTCAGCCTCTTTAGGAGAATAGATTACGGGCACATCTACCATGCCTTTCTAATTTATTAGTATTATTATTTTAAGAGAAGTCTCATTGTGTTATATTGCCTAGGCTGGTCTCGAACTCCTGGCCCTCAAGTGATCCTCTCTCCTCTTTCCCTAACAGGAAACTGGAAATTACAGGAGTATTGTCACGAATTTGTTCTTAAAATTGCTATTTCTTGCAACTGCTGGAAGTTTTAGAGGTTCCAGAAAGAGCAAAGCTCCATGGATCTCCACTAAAATCCTACTGAGGACAGGATTGAGACAAGCAAAGATGCAGTTAAATCATAATTAGTTGTCCTTGGAAGAGTGCCCAGCCACACTCATTCTGCTACCATCCCCACGCTGGAAATGTGTCTCCTTCACCTTTCCTTTTTGTGGACAGAGTGCCTATGTCAGCCATGATTAGAGCATATGGCTTATCCTTTAACCAGCACAATAGATTATCAGCCCAACAGGTATCTGTTAGACAACCCTATCATGGGTTTGCTGCAATTTAACAGCTGTCAAATGCTTGCTTAAGACATATGATATCTGAGTGGAATAGCTGGATGGAGAGATTGCATGTACATTAGGCTCTTTCTCAAGTTGCTATTCTTATATTAATTTGGATCACCAGAATGCAATAGAACCTAAGGTGTAATTATGTCAGCCTCACACTGAGCTACAACACAGTAATATGCCTCTTTCTTTAAAAAGATTCAATAGCAGATGCATGCATTTAAACAGCAGCTCTGTGTTTTACTAAACCATAGATTATCCATTGTGTTAATTGGTGCCTCTCAAGCAGAAACTCTTGCCGTAAATTCCTCCTTAACTTTAATTCAAGGAGATCATTTAACTCTGTAAGGGAATTTTTGCTGGATTTCTGGAAGTTAGCCAGAAGTACAAAATTTATTTAATGAATCACATTTCCTTTTCTTTTTTCTAGATCTTAGAAGTTTTGGGTCCTAGAAAGCTTAGAATCCTATGCAAAGCCCTAGCTAACTCTTTCCAAGTGTGTGGAAATCCAGCATACACCATATGCTTTCTCCAGCATTTTCTTCTGAACTTCAATAATCCCAATAAGCCTTATGACCCAATTCAAGCTATCTCAAGTTCTTTGAGAATAAATACATTCAAATATGTAGAGTAAATCTATTCCATAAATTTTCCTCTATGTTAAGAAAAAACTCATATCACTTTTGTTTCCAGATACCTTAAAAAAGAAATGTCTAGATTTTAGAATGAGAAGAAAGATCATATGATAATGTTATTAATAGTTTTAAAAGTAGATTCTATTAATGTAATTCTTTCTGTATTTTTCATCTTTTTTGATCATTTCATCAGTCATCTTTGATTTTATCAATCATTTGAACATCTGTATGGTTCAGGAGGAATCTCCTGAGGTTTGAGTCTGTTACACCTGAGGTTTCAGTTTTGAGGTAGGTGTTAACTAATGGCAGCAACTTGGATATGTCATTCAGTCATTCTGCACATAGGATCCTTATGTGCAGAATAAGCATGACAAAAATAACATCATATTCGTAAACTTGTGCTGAAGATCAAATGAGATTGTGCTGATGAGAGCACTGTACTTAGTGTTTTGTGAACATTTTTGTTTTGCTATTTTAATATACTATGCAAAGAAAATGTTTTCTACTTTACTGGATATTTCCCATTGTGATTTCATAGATTAAAGAAAAAATAATGATTACATTCTTAGAAAGGGTATTTTGCATATCCTTTGGACTTAATACAATATTGATGGGAATTGTGGTGTATAGTTTGTTTCAGGAGAGATTCACTTACATGTATCACATCATTTTTAATTTTTAGAAACATCTCCTTTCAGAAATTTAGCAGGGATCCTCTAACTAGCTTTAGGTCTTTTATTTCTGATTCATGTCCTGGATACTTTTGGAAAGAATAAGCTTGTGAGGCACCTCAGGAACTTCTAAGAGCATGAAGCTCCCTGATAAGAAACTCAAGGAAGGAAACCCATGGTAAGTTCATCTGTCCTGCCTGTCTTAGGACACATTCTGGATTTGCCCTATGAAACTCTCCTTCTTCCCCATTTATCTCACATTACATAGACCACAACTTTATATCATTTTAGGTAATATTATTGAAAATATGATCAGCTGTATCTTCTGCAAATATTCTGTTAGACCTAACCCTTTAATATTTATACATAACTTTACTTGCATATAAAATAAATATTTACTAAGAAGTGAATAGTAGAACAGAATAACTTGTTAATCAGTATATTTATTTTTGCTTTTCATTGGTGTTTGTTCACTGGTTAACTCCCAGTACCTAAAACAAAAGCTAACACATAGTAGGTACTTAGGCTGTGTTTTTTTTTTTTTTTTTTTTTTTTTAGCAAAAGAGATTAATTTACTTAGAATTATGTAGGCAGGATGTTCAAGATCAAAGAATGAGCAGGGTTGGATTCATTTTGTGGACTCTCCCCTTGACTTGCAGAGAGCTACCCTGTTGCTGCCTTTTCACACAGGAATCCTCTGGACACACATGCCCTTCTGTCCCTCTCGGCAAATACTGTATTACTGAAGAAATTGGTGAATGGATTTCAACTTCAAAAATAAGTTTAGAACAACTATTTCTCAGTACTTTCTGCAAGACAATATTGGGCTCACATTGAATTTCAGCTCAGAATAAGGAAATGTGTAGTAATTTTCTAGGGGAAGCAAGTACGAAGGTAAATGATAAAAGCCTGTAAAGAGAGAAGCCTTTGACTTGACATTAATGGAGATTAGTTAAAAATAAAAGCAGCTGCTCTACAATAATAAACCAGAAATTCACCATCCTCCTTTCCTTTGCCATTCTGTCACTCTAGTCTTATCTTTTAATTAAACCTGATCTTTAAACTAAATGTGTCTGGCTTGCTAGTTTATTACATGGAATATCAAGGGAGAGCTTCTGGATTCAGCAACTGGCACGCTATAGGATGCCTTTTTAAAATAAATGGCCACATCAGAGGTCCTGATTTTATTATAAGCCCAAGTTTATACTTCTCCTATTAGAAAAGGAAAGACAAGTATTCAAATTGAAGTCGTTTGATTTTTAAACTACTTTGTAGTATGCTAAACTGTTCGTGTAGCTTTATGTAAAGAATGATTCACTTTTATTAAACATGGAAATTTTGCCAAGAAATGTAAAGTTCATTATGGTTTATGTAATGCAAGCCAACTGGAAAGTTCTGAATTTATACTTGCTAACTTTGCATATGTTTTTGCTTTGCTTAACATCCATCATCACATTCACTGAAGATTCTCTCAGTTAATCACATTACCTTTGAGACAGCAGTTATCTGTGGTTGTTATTGAGCTATTATTTTACCGTTAGTCTATGGCATGAACTTGTCAATAGTAAGAAAATTAAAAGTAATAATTTTTTTAGGCATGTACAACCCCCACAGAGACACTTAAATTTTTATTACCCTATAGTATATTTAAAGACTGAGTGTTAGAAGTATTATTCCTAGTCCCGATCACTTTGTGTAACTTTGGGTATTTTAAATCATAATGAACGAAAAACAAACAAACAAAAAATAACAATGATGATATTTGACCTTAATTAACCCTATGGGTAGGTGTTAGAATAGAAAGCACATTTATAGAAGTGTTTTAGAGAATTAAAATTATACCAAGCCAAAACATTAAATGTGAATCCTTCAGAAATCAGACTTTCAAAACAGAAAATACTTTTACTATTGTATTTACCTTTGTTACGGTCACTTTTATTTCTTTTTTTAGGGACAGAATCTCACTTTATCACCCTCAGTAGAGTTCTGTGGCATCACAGCTCACAGCAACCTCCAGTTCTTGGGCTTAGGTGATTCTCTTACCTCAGCCTCCTGAGTAGCTGGGACTATAGGCGCCCGCCACAACACCCGGCTATTTTTGGTTTTGGTTTGGCCTGGGCTGGGTTTAAACTCACCACCCTTGGTATATGGGTCTGGCACCCTACACATTGAGCCACAGGCGCTGCCCTGCCACTTTAATTTTTTAATCAATTTTATCTGTTATAAACACTTCATATCTGCACATTTGCAGAATGGTTGTGGTGTGAGTGAGAGTGCCACATTTAGCTCATGCAGTTTTCTTTAAGTGTTCATATTTATATCTTCTGGATAGAAACAAACATGAAAAAACAGGAATAGAGAAAAATTCAAATACTAATGATAAGAATATAGGTCTTCAATCCTAAAATAGATAATAACATAGGCGGTGCACTTAAAATGCAGTATATAATTAAATATAGTATTGTGAAAGAAATACGCAAAATTGATGATATTTTTGACCTAAATCCACAAGTTTTCTCCATAAATACTAGCCAGGATTATTATCTAGGCTATGGTATAATATATACATGCTGATATAGATAAGGTTAGAGAAATGTTCATGTGATAAAAGACTTGTAGGCAACATTATAAAAGAAAAGCAACTTCTTAGCTATTTTAATAAAATACTTTACAGTGTTCAGTTAAAACAGGTAGTTCTCCCATATTGCAGTATTAGTTTTATTTTTAAACCTCTTCTTTAAATAGACAATTGACAATTAAGAGTGAAGCTGGCATGGTAAGAGGTCCATCAGCCATATATATGAGGAACAAGTGAGATGTTAGGTTTGCTGATGTGGTGCTCAAATGCTATCATAACACTATGACATTTTATCATTCTTTACCAAACCGTTTATTTCTCAGTAATCACATTAAGCTGTCAATTCTATAATATACCATGTCTCTTATTTGCTGTAGAAACAAAAGTGCCTATTACATATTAATCCAACTGTAATTTTTTTTTTCTTAAATGGGTGATTATTTTGGAAGGAAAACCCATCAGACCTAAAATGTTGTTAAGTTTGGCACATTCAACATAAAAATGTGTAAAGCACGAAGAACTAAAATGAATGTGGGATTCTCTGAAAAAATTTGAACTGATCAAATGTGTGCTTTGACGTGATGAACTTCAGCTGAGTGAAAGGAAGATGTTATAACCACTAGAGAACCCCAAATATTGAGGCTTCCACAAGTAAAGCTGGTTCATCAGCAACAACATTGAACCAGAAGCCTGGAAATGCATTTTTCAGGATTATTCTGGTAGGAGATCCTTTGACTTGGGATTGAAGTTTGAACTAGATTGTGTCTACAAGTCTTTGTAGCCTAAGTTTCTATTGTTAGGTTGCTCAAATTGGATGTGTCAATCCAGATCTCTATTAGCATTATCCTAAAAAAGGATCACAGATGTTTCCATCAAAGATGAATCACTTGAAGGACTCATGTAGGACTACAAAAGACGCCTGCCAGGAACAGTCATTTCCAGACCTGCCTGGAGTCCTGAATCTGTAACAGACAGATGATGTGCCTCCAACACCCCCTGGCTTACGTTGTTCTCACCAGCTTCACATTCTGCTTCTAAAGAATGACACGCTTGCCTTTCCAGGCCCTTTCCTTGTTCTGCACTTACTTGCATCATATCTTATGGTCCTTTGTGAGATCATTAAAATGAATAAGTAGAGTCACCGCATTACCAGAAAGTAGGGCTAATCTCATAGCATGTATCCTAAATGCCCTGTTTTTAAAATCAACTGGTCTATGTCTCAAATGCCGACAGCAAAGGTAATTGCCTTTACACCTAGACAGCCAATGTTTTGTTTTTAGAGTTGAAACAAGGAGAATAATTTATAATCACTTCTTTCACAATGATAATAGTTTAATGTGCATGATTTACAGTGAGGCAGCTGAAATGGGGTGTAGTTCAGGACTGTGTACTTCCTCTCAGGGCCAGAGCAGGATTGCCAGTTTTGGAGAGAGACAACTAACTGTCCATTTCCTGCTATGCGACTGCAATAATATAGAAACAATTTTGGTTGCCAGGATTTTTTTTTTTTTTTGGCTATGATATCCAGAAAATGTGTTCTGTGTCGTGCACTGATGCTCATTTTCAGGGTCCATGTTTACTTTCTCTCTTTAGTACTTTCTCTCATCTGTTTACTTTGTCTGCAACCTCCAAAGAAATATAGGGGAATTATTCCATCCTGCCTCCTCAACTCAACATTGGGAAGTTTCTTATTCTCTGTCTGAAAATGAGATGAGAATTCTTCAAACACAAGCATGATGTGGCTATTGCTGCCTTGCACTGATTTGTGGCCCTATGATTTTGGTTCTGCAGAAGACTCCCCACCTGTGCTATGGCAAGGCCAGCACAACTCAGTAAGCGCTGAGAAAACACTGGAAGGTCGATTGTTACTTGTTATTGAGAAGGTCTGCTGACCTCTGCTGGGAAGAAATCTGGATTCAATAACTCACTGAATGGTAACGCCTAAAGTAAAAAGCAAATCATCCAGCCCATGAGTGAGAGTCCAGCATCTTGGGAAGCATAGTTATTGTTTTAGTTTAGTGCACTGTCTGAGAACGTGGTTTCCAATCAGCTCTACTAGTAATAGCTGTGTGACTTTAGGCAATTCAATAAACTCCCTCAGGAGTAGAATGGTAAATAGTAGCAGTATCAAAGGATTGCTACGATAATTAAATATGATAATGTCTACAGAGCATCATGAGAGTTTAATAAATCTTAACACATCATTACTATTTTGTTATATTTTTAATAGTACTATTATAGTGTGGAAGTCTTTAATCTCTCATGGGTAAATAAGACATATAGCTTTATAAAAAACATTAAAGCAAGAAATGAGTTATCTACTTCACCCATAGTAAGTCCTCAGTTATATTTTTGGTGGACAGGTTTTTATCAGCAGATTAACATTTGGTCAGCTGGTAAACCAGCTTGAGCACAGCCGTTCCGACACTTAAATAATAATCTTATCTATGATAGCATGAGAAGAGAGGAAGGTTTCTATTTTTTCGTCACTGTTGTTATTTTTGTCATCGTTGGTTTTATTTGTTAAAATCATCTACCATAGCTCCAGGGTTTGGTGAGGGGAAGGCAGCTGGAAGGAAAAGGTCCAATAAGGACTTATTTATCCACACTTAGTGCATTACATGCTCAAATTGCTGGAGAACACAGCGAAAATAAAATTACAGGTTGCATTTTGCCAAATATTTTTGTCATTTTACATGATAATTGTGGCTTTTCCTACCATCAATTAGATGTATCTAAAAATATAGACAGATTGTCCATGTACAGGGCTACCATATTGGAGCTGTGTTAGATTTTGGAGCAACCCCAGATTTTGAAAATTTGCTTAGTTTCTATTCTCACGTACAGATTTTTTAGTGTCATTCATACTGAAATGTATTTGAAAATGGATGCATTAGGGAGTTGATAGAAGTGGCATTTCCTACAGGGAACATTCTCTTTGTAGCAACTCAGTTACATACTAGAAAGAATTTATTTGTCTTATCGCATGATAGTAACTTATTTCAAATCATAGCAAAAAATTGCCTTTATGTGTTTGTGCTCATGCTTTCTCAGGTATATGGATGTGTATATAGTTCATCTTTCTGAAATCACACTTTTTGCAATTGGGAAAAATAAAGCTAAGCAAGACTCTTATAATGTCTTTAATAAGCCTTAAGAACACTTGATCCATATTCTGTGGAGAAAAAACATCTAAAATAAGCACAGAGTTAGGAACACTATATCATTTGATAATGTTATATATTTGACAAATGTAATAATAGTCAAAAGCAGGAGAGTTTTTTTATTTTTGCATTCCTAAACAAGTGAATATTAGAGAAAATTTTTATCATTGGAAATATAGAGGGATGTAGCAGAGAAGGGACAGGAAATTAGAAAACTTTCACTAGGGTTAGACACATTGAAAACAAAAGTGGTTTGTTGATATATGAAAACAATATTAATTCCAATTTACAAACTAAAAACTGCAGAGAGGTTATAACAATGGCGATGTCAAGTCTGTATGACTTGTAATGTCAATTACAACTCTACTGCTAATCTTATTAGGGCTAGTGCTAAGGCAAAGAAAAGTTTGAGATTCTATTTTCTGGCCTGGACCAGTGTTATTAACTACTTCGGCAGCTCCACTCTCTTGAGCATGCTCAGTTTATACTTCCTCTGCTGCAGGTGTAGGAACATTTGACCACCATCTTGCTCAATGTCTAACCCACCTCTGTCCTTCCTCTGTCCTTCCTCTGTCCTTCCTTTTTCCCTTACAGAGAGGTGTTGACCAATACGAAGGAAGCAGGGAAGAAGTCAAAAAATGTTATACTCAGTTTCTGCCAAGAAGTTAAAGACCAACAGAGGTACAAGAGCAGAAATAGTCAAGTTCCTCCTGGTAGACAAGAGAGAGAGAGGAGTTGTAAACATGTAGTGGAGTCAAGTAAAGTAGCAATCTCCAGCAACCTCATCAGTTGAGCCACAAAAACAAATGTTCCATTTAAGAAGGAGAAGAAAGCAGCAGTTTACTGTACAAAAGCAATCTGATGCCAAAACAAATGAACATGTGAAATATATAAGAATGTTCACACTAAGCAAAAAAAAAAAAGGAAGAAGAAATGGAAAGGAAAGGGAAGGAAATGAAAGGAAATTCAAAATAATTTCCTTTGTTTTATCTAACCAGGTCACATATTTAAAAAGAAAACCTGGAGGCACCACTAGGCACAGGTCCAGGATGGAGGCTCTGGGATCATCATCTTCACCAGCGTCAGATAGGAGTCAAATTCCATTTGCTTCTAGGGAACCTAATGGTGTCCAGGGCAACTCAGTGGCCCTCCCTGCAGTGGTCCTCCTCTAGTGGTGCTCACCCTATACCTCCAGGATGAAGAATCATTCCTAGGAAAGCCCTGTGCTAGCTATTCCTTTATTACTTCTCCCTATAATTATCTCTAAGGAATTTTATTGATGTTTGTATGTTTTAGAACTCAATGGACAGTCCTACAAGTCTATTTTTATAGGATTGGCTATTAAAAATAAAGAGGGATAAATGCTAGTCACTAATCTGAATTCTAGCCATTCATCATCTATCTTCTGTAGATCATTCATCAGGGAAGATGACCAAAGAAAACTCACCAGTGCTTCCAGCTGTGTACTCTACATTCTCATTTTGGGTCTTATTGCCACTGAAGTTTATTATGACTCTTTGATATTCACTCAACTAACTTAATTCTGATATTTGAATAATTATCTTTCATTTGCACTTATTTGAAAATGTGGTATATAGGTTTCAGTCCCCCCTCTTTCTTTCTCATTTTCTTTTGGGATTTAATTTTCCTTCAGAATTTCCCTCAGAAGTTTCTTGAATTGTATTCTCTTTTTTAATGTATTTAAATATGTAAAAGTTTTTGTTTTTAAAGAAAGATTGAACATATAAATAAAGGAACAATTTTCTAATTTTATGTTGCATACAGTTTACATCAAATTATTTCTCCTACATATAATTTTATATAGCTCATTCCTGTTGATAAGATAACAGCCAAAAACCCTTTCCCTGTATTCAAGGAATCCCAATATCTGGCTTCAGTCCCATATTGACAGTACTCATTGGAATGTTGATGAATCTAGCTAAGATTCAATAGTGATAGTAGCCTGTGGACAAGGCTAAGGTATTAAAAATAAAGAGGGATATTTATAGATGACTTGATAACTTGCCCACCAACCCCAAATAACACCAAAACCACACCGCCCCCCAAAAACATCTGTATCCCCTTAATATTTACGATTTTTAAAGGATGAATAAACAATGTTTTTTATATATATATATATATTTTAAATCACAAAAAAATAGACAATTGTTTCTTTTGAATATAGATGCAAAACTTTTAAACAGTATGTTATTAAGCCAAATCCAGAAGCATATTAAAAGAATTACATACTAGGACCAAGTGGGATTTATTTCAGCATCTGCAAGGTATAAATTTAACATGAAAATCATTCAGTGTGAAACTCCACATTTACAAAATAAAGGAGAAAAAGGACAAGATTATCTTAAGTAATATAGCCACTTTGAAAAAGGTTTTGCCATTTCCTCAAAAAGTTAGAGTTATCATATTGCTCAAAATGAAAACAAATGTTGAAATAAAAATTTGTGCTATGAAACTAATTTATAGCTTAGCTATAACCCAACTACAGCACAAGAATATGGGGAAAGGGGCAAGGGAGGGGAAAGGGGGGGAAAGATGGGAGGAGGAAGGGTAATTGGAGGGACCACACCTATGGTGCATCTTAGAAGAGTACAGATGAAACTGACTAAATGTAGAATATAAATGTCTGAACACAATAACTAACAAAATGCCATGAAAGCTATGTTAACCAGTTTGATGAAAATATTTCAGACTGTATATAAAACCAGCACATTGTACCCCATGATTGCATTCATGTGCACAGCTATGATTTAATTTTAAAAAATTGTGCACAAATGTTTATACCAGCACTAGTAGTAGTTAAAGAATGAAAACAACCTAAGTATCAACTGATAAAAGGATAATTAAAATGTGGTATATCCATTAAATGAAATCTTTTCTGGCAATATAAAGCACAGATGTACGAAATGATACATGCCATGATGTGGATAAACCCTGAAAGTATCCTCCTAAGTGCAAGAAGTGAGTCTCAACAGACCACTCACGAGACTATTAATATGCAAGTTCCAGAACAGAAGAATACATAGAAAAGGAACACAGATTAGCTGTTGCCAGTGGATTAGGAAGATGGGTCCAGAGTGGAGAGTGACTGACTGCTAATGGATACGGTAAGAGTTTTCTTTCATTCTTTATTTCCTTCCTTCCTCCCTCCCTCCCTTCCTTTCTCCCTACCTTCCTTCTCTTTCCTTCTTTTTTTTGATAGGATCTCATTTTGTCCCCCAGGCTAAAGTGCAGTGGTGTGATCAAAGTGCACTACAGCTTCCAACTCCTGGGCTGAAGTGATCCTCCTGGTTTCCCTGAAGTAGCTGAGACTATAGGCACACCACCCACCATGCCTGTCTTTGTTTGTTTGTTTGTTTATTTGTTTATGTATGTATGTAAGCATGTATGCATGTATTTATGGGTGGAGACAGATCCTTGCTATGTTCCACAGGCTGGACTCAAACTCTTGGCTTCAATCAATCTCCCGCCTTGGCCTACCAACACGCTAAAGTTACAGATGTGAGCCACTGCATCTGGTTTCTTTGAGGACTGATAAAATGTTTCAAAATGAAATAGTGGTAATAGTAGCATACCTCTTTATATATGTTAAAAAACACTGAATTGTGGGGGGAGGAGCCAAGATGGTGGCCAAGTAACAGCTTCCTTGCAACTGAGCTTGGTGAGACTGGGGAGAGAAGACTTCAGGCATCTCTGGCTGGTGAGATCTGCCCAGAAACATCCCTTTGGGGACACAGGGAGACAGCGTGAGACTTCTGGACCCCCTGAGGAAGGGAAAAGCAGTGGAGATCTGGCAAGTGGTTGCGTGTGTTTGTTCGGTTTAATCCTGCTGTCAGCTGTGACTACAGCACGAGTGAGATTGCAAACTGGAAAGGCCTTACCTGTGAGCTGTTTGGGTTTCTTTTGGACTTGGCACTCGGTTGAACTGCCTTGAGAGAACTAGGGCAAGAGTGCGGAGGTATTTGAGTGTTGTCTGGGGCTCCAGACTGAGCCGCCGAGCCAGAAAGAGCT
>CAUYON010103621.1:0-20694 GCA_963573935.1 Arctocebus calabarensis
CACTGCTCACAGCAACCTCCAGCTCTTGGGCTTAAGCGATTCTCTTGCCTCAGCCTCCCGAGTAGCTGGGACTACAGGCGCCCGCCACAGCACCTGGCTATTTTTTTGTTTTGCAGTTCGGCCGAGGCCGGGCTTGAACCCGCCACTTTCGGTATATGGGACTGGCGCCCTACTCGCTGAGCCACAGGAGCTGCCCGTGAGATCTTTATTTTTAATGAATGAATGAATGAATGAATTTATTGGTTTGGATTCATTAAGGGTACAAATAATTAAACTATTAATGTCTTTATTGATGATATCACAATGATTAGCCTATTATATCTAAAACATAATAAGGATATTGTTTTAATCTGTTCTGGGTGCTTTAACAAAATAGTATAGGCTGGGAAACTGAGAAGCAAATGGAATTTCTTGCTCATAGTTCTGGAGACTGTGAATTCTAAGATCAAGGCACCGGCAGATTCAGTGTCTAGAGAAGGCTTCATAGATGACACCTACTGTTGCATCTTCCTGTGGCAAAAGCGGTAAACACCTCCCCCATTCCTCTTTACAAAGTCACTAATCCCATTCATGGAAGCTCTGCCCTCACGAGGTAGATACCTCTGAAAGGTCCCACCTCTCAATGCTGATTTGAGATCACATTGTTGATTTGAGTTTCAGCATATTACTGTTGGGAGAACACATTCATACCACAGTATCCTGCCCTGGCCCTCCAAGTTTGTATCCTTTTCACATGCAAACTATTTTCTTTCCATCCTAATTATCTCAAAAGTCTTGATTCATTTTAGCACCAGCTCAAAAATCTAAAATCCAGAGTCTCATTTACATTGGATATGGTCGAGATCCAAGGTATATTTCATCCTGAGGCAAATTGCTCTCCCACTGTGAACCTATGAGTTCAAACAATTTAATATATTAATATTTCCAAAATGTAATGTTGGGAAAGGGGCAGGGCAGAAATTCCCTTTTTAAAAGGGAGTATTATGAAAGAAAAGAGGGGTAATGGGTCCTGAGTAAGTCCAAAGCCCAACTAGGCAAATAACCTTATGTCTCTAGTTTCCAGTATAATCTTCTTGGACTTCATGCCCTGCCTTCTGGACCATCTAGGGAAGGAGTTGGACTCCCAAGGCTCTGGGCAACCTCTACCCCATAGTTTTTGTGAACGCAGCCCATGTAGCAGCTTTCAAGCCCTGGAGTTGAGGTCTTGCAATACTCCCCGACTAGAATTGCATGGTGGTAGCTGTACCCTGAGGTCTCAGGGTCAGTGCCACTGCCAAAGCTTCACTGGGTATTGCCCTTATATGGGATTACTGTAGGAGCCTTGATCATGTGGCTCTACTGAGCATCTCCCTAGTGTGGACTTTCTGTGACAGCCCTGTGACAGTTCTCTGACCGGGCCTGAGGCTCTGCATGGCATCTGTTGAAATCTGGGAGGAAGTGGCCATACCCTAAAAGCTTAACAGCTCATGCACTCTCTGCCATGCTGGAAATGGCACTACACAGACTCCACCCAGGTCAGTCTGCTACCTCTACCCTCTGCACAGTTGGCCACTGCAGGTCTCTAACCACACTGGTATCCATGTGGGTAACTGAGGAACATTGTGTCATATGGCAGGAGGTAAAGTCTTGAGTGAGGTTCTATGGGTGCCTTAGGGCCCTCCTTCGACATTATTCTGCCCCACAGGCCTTGGTGCTATGTGCCTTTGATGAGAAGACCAGCACTTGTACTACCTAAAATACCTTCAGGCATTTTCCACTGCCTTGATGAATAGCATATGGATTCTTTTTATGATAATCTCCCTACCAATTTTCCCTTGGCTATATCCTTGGAATTCTCTCCCAAATATCCTTTTCTAATTATTTACAACATGGTCAGGCTGAGAATTTTCAAAGTCTTTAAGTCGTGCTCCCCTTCTGTTTATAAATGTCATCTTTAATTTGTTTCTCCTTGCATCTCCCTATAAGTAGTAGAGAGATGCCATGCCAAACCCTTGACATTTTGCTTATTGATTTCTTCCACCAAATATCCTATTTCATCACTTACAAGTTCTACTTTCCACAAGGCACTAGGACACAAATACAATTCTGCCAAGTTCTTTGCTATTTTATAACAAGATGGCCTTTTCTCTGCTTTCCGATAACATGTTCTTTGCTTCTGTCTGAAACCTTAACAGAATGGTCTTTTACTGTCCATATTCTGCCAACATTCTGATCCTAAACACTTAAGAAACTTATAAGAAAATTAAGGCTTTCTCTATAGATTGCCTCTTCTGGGCTATCATCAGAATTGCCTTCCACAGAAAATACTTTAAAACATTTCCAGCCTCTATACATTACTTGTTTCAAAGCTGCTCCCATATATTTAAAAATTTGTTATGCCAACACCCAATCCTAGGATTAATTATCTTTCTCTTTGGCTGTTACAACTAAATAACATAGATATATGTTATTTGTAAACTTAAAAACAATAGGAACTTATTCTCATTGTTTTGGATCCTGGGAATTCCAAGATCAAGGCACCAGCAAATTCAATACCTGGTAAGGGCTTCACAGATGGCACCTGTTTTTTTGCCCTCGATGGTAAAGGAAACACCCCACTTATAAGCTCACTAATCCCATTTATGAGAGATCCACCCTCATGACTCAATCAGCTATTAATGGCCCTACATATCACATTGGCAATTGGAGTTCCAACATATATTGGAGTTATATACTCAAATCAAAGCAGACTTTATGGATAGCTTTGATTCTTTGTGAGGTTAATGAGAACTTTTTTTTTCTCCTTTCCTTAAAGGGGGCCTTATATATTTTTTTCTGCACATTTTAGATTTAGCACATAATGTTTACTCGTTTGTTCTGTAAAATATTTTCTAAATATATATTGGGACTTAGAGTTGTATTAAATGAATTTAAAATACTTAATATTTTTATAAACTGCAATTGAACAATAACTGATTACAGAAGTTTTGGGGAAAAGAATTATTCTGTCATATCATTACAAATTTTGGAATAAGTTATTATTATTACTTTTTTCAATACAGAGGTGGAACAAATTTTTGGAAGGCCATGTACTATTCTACCCTACACTGAAACAATGATTGATTGAAAATAGGGACTGGTCTAAGACTGGGTTATAGCCTTCATAAGAAAGCTATAAATTAGCTTCATAGTAGGGCTGAGGACATTGGATACTTTTTCTTCCATTCTTGAGATACTTTGCTAAGAAGAATATTTTCCAGCTCCATCCATGTAAACATGAAAGAGGTAAAGTCTCCATCTTTTGTTAAGGCTGCATAATATTCCATGGTGTACATATACCACAATTTATTAATCCATTTGTGGGTCAATGGGCACTTGGGCTTTTTCCATGATTTAGCAATTATGAATTGGGCTTCAATTAACATTCTGATACAGATATCTTTGTTATAATGTGATTTTTGGTCTTCTGGATATATACCTAGTAGAGGAATTATAGGATCAAATGGCAGTTCTATTTTTAGGTTTCTAAGTATTCTCCAGATATCTTTCCGAAAGGACCATATTAGTTTGCATTCCCACCAGCAATGTAGTAGTGTTCCCTTTTCTCCACACCCACGCCAGCATTTCTGCTTTTGGGATTTTTGTGATGTGGGCTAATCTTAGGGGAGTTAGATGATATCTCAAAGTAGTTTTGATTTGCATTTCTCTAATCATTAAGGATGATGAGCATTTTTTTCATATGTCTGTAGGCCATGCGCCTGTCTTCTTCGGAGAAGTTTCTCTTCAGGTCCTTTGCCTACCCTGTGATGGGATCACTTGTCCTTTTCTTGCTAATATGTTTGAGTTCTCTGTGGATTCTGGATATTAAACCTTTGTCAGAGACATAAACTGCAAATATTTTCTCCCATTCTGAGGGCTGTCTTCTTGCTTTACTAACTGTGTTCTTGGCTGTGCAGAAACTTTTTAGTTTGAACAGATCCCAGTAGTGTATTTTTGATGCTGCTTCCATTGTCCGGGGGGTCCCCCTCGTAAAATATTCATCCAGACCTATTCCTTTAAGAGTTTTCCCTGTACTTTCTTCTAGTATTTTTATAATTTCATTTCTTAAGTTTAAATCTTTAATCCAGTGAGAGTCTATCTTAGTTAAAGGTGAAAGGTGTGGGTCCAGTTTCAGTCTTCTACAGGTCACCAGACAGTTCACCCAGCACCATTTGTTAAATAGGGAACCTTTTCTGCACTGAATGTTTTTAATTGGCTTGTGAAAGATCAAATAGCGGTAAGTAGCTGGGTTCATCTCTTGGTTCTCTATTCTTTTCCATACATTTACCTCTCTGTTTTTGTGCCAGTACCATGCTGTTTTGATCACTATCAATTTATAGTATAGTCTGAGGTCTGGTAGCGTAACTCCTCTGCTTTGTTTTTATTTCTGAGTAATGTCTTGGCTATTCGAGGTTTTTTTCTGATTCCATATAAAACAATGAATTATTTTTTGAGATCTTTAAAATATGACAATGGAACTTTAATAGGGATTGCATTGAAATTGTATATTGCTTTCGGTAGTATAGACATTTTAACAATGTTGATTCTTCCCAGCCATGAGCATGGTATGTTTTTCCATTTGTTGACATCTTTAGCTATTTCTTTCCTTAGAGTTTCATAGTTCTCTTTATAGAGATTTTTTACATCCTTTATCAGGTAAACTCACAAATATTTCATCTTCTTTGGCACTGCTGTAAATGGAATAGAGTCCTTGAATGTTTTGCCAGCTTGACTATTGTTGGTATATATAAAGGCTACAGATTTATGAGTGTTGATTTTGTAACCTGATACACTGCTATATTCCTTGATCACTTCAAAGAGTTTTATCGTAGAATCCCTGGTATTTTCCAGATATATAATCATATCATCTGTGAAGAGTGAAAATTTGATCTCTTCTGACCCTAATGTGGACACCCTTGATCGCCTTTTCTTCCCTAATTGCAATGGCTAAAACTTCCATTACAATGTTAAAGAGCAGTGGAGACAATGGGAAACCTTTCCTGTTCCTGATCTGAGTGGAAATGATTTCAATTTAACTCTATTCAATACGATATTGGCTGTAGGTTTACCGTAGATGGCCTCTATTAGTTTAAGAAATGACCCTTCTATACCCATTATCTTAAGTGTTCTGATCATGAAGGGATGCTGGATATTATCAAAAGCTTTTTCTACATCAATTGAGAGAATCATATGGTCTTTGTTTTTTAATTTATTTATGTGTCGGAGTATATTTATAGATTTATGTATATTGAACCAGCCTTGAGATCCTGGGATAAAACCCACTTGGTCATGGTGTATAATTTGTTTGTTGTGTTTCTGGATTCTGTTTGTTAGTATCTTGTTAAATATTTTTGCATCAATATTCATTAGTGATATTGATCTATAATTTTCTTTTCTTGTTCGGTCTTTTCCTGGTTTGGGGATCAAGGTAATGTTTGCTTCATAGAATGTGTTGTGTAGTATTCCTTCTTTTCCTATATTTTGGAAAAGATTGAGTAATATATGTACTAGTTCCTCTTTAAAGGTTTGGTAGCATTTTGATGTGAAGCCATCTGGTCCCGGGCTCTTCTTTTTAGGGACATTTTGTATAGTTGATGCTATTTCAGAACTTGATTTAGGCCTGTTCAACATTTCCACTTCATCCTGGCTAAGTCTTGAAAGGCAGCGTGCTTCCAAGTATTGGTCAATTTCCTTCAGATTTTCATATTTCTGAGAATAAAGTTTCTTGTAATATTCATTAAGGATTTTTTGAATTTCTGAGGAGTTTGTTGTTATTTCATCTTTACCATTTCTGATTGATGAAATTAGAGATTTTACTCTTTTTTTCCTGGTTTATCTATTTTATTGACCTTTTCAAAAAACCAACTTTTTGATTTGTTGATCTGTTGTATAATTCTTTTGTTTTCAATTTCATTTAATTCTTCTCTAATTTTGGTTATTTCTTTTCTTCTGCTGAGATTGGGATTGGAATGTTCTTTTTTTTCCAACTGCTTGAGATGTCCCATTAAGTTGTCGACTTTCTCTCTTTCCATTCTCTTGAGGAAGGCTTGCAAAGATATAAATTTCTCTCTTAGGACTGCCTTTGCAGTATCCCAGAGGTTCTGATAGTTCATATCTTCATTATCGTTTTGTTCCAAAAATTTGGTAATTTCCTTCTTGATCTCATCAAGGACCCATCTATCATTCAGCACAAGGTTAATTAGTTTCCATGTATTTGTATGAGTATGCAAATTCCTATTGTTACTGAGTTCCACTTTTATTCCATGATGGTCTGCGAAGATGCAAAGAATAATTTCTATTCTTTTAAATTTGTTGAGGTTTGATTTGTGACCTAATATGTGATCAATTTTGGAGTATGTTCCATGGGCTGATGAGAAGAATGTGCATTCAGTTTTGTTAGGATGAAATGTTCTGTAGATGTCTGTTAAATCCAAATGCTGAATGGTTAAGTTAAAATCTAAGATTTCTTTGCTTAACTTCTTATTTGGAGGATCTATCCAACACTGTTAAAGGGGTGTTAAAATCTCCAACTACTATGGAGCTGGTGGAAATCAAGTTGGTCGTGTCAGTTAGAGTTTCTCTTATAAACTGAGAGGCATTTTGGTTGGGTGCATACATATTAATAATTGAAATCTCATTGTATTGAGTGTTGCCCTTAACAAATATGAAGTGTCCATTCTTTTTTTTTTTTTTTTTTTTTTTGACAATTTTTTTTTTTTTTTGATTTTAGGGCCAGGGCGGGGTTTGAACCCACCACAGCATATGGGGCTGGTGCCCTACTCCTTTGAGCCACAGGCACCACCCTGAAGTGTCCATTCTTATCTTTCCTCATTTTGGTTGGTGTAAAACTTATTGTATCTGCAAACAATATTGCAACACTGGCTTTTTTCTGATTTCCATTTGCCTGGAATATAGATGACCATCCCTTCATCTTGAGTCTGTATTTATCTTTTAAGGTAAGATGATATAACCTAGTGTTTTGTTAGTCTTAGTCTCAAAAAAAGACTCTGTACATAGAGTGTGTAGCATTAATAACAATAATAATGTTACCCTATTAATATTATTCAAAGTCTTATTTACATATCAAGTATACATCTAATTATGAAGGAATAATGTGCACATGAATTACCTAGAGATCTTGTTAGAATAGAGATTCTGCTTCAGTAGGTATGGAGTGGACTTTAAGATTCTGCATCTCTGAGTCCCTTATAAGCTCCCAGTGACATCCATGTTGCTGGTCTGTCAACCTCACTTTGAGTGGCAAGGGCTTCAGCCTATATTGGTCTTTTGTGACTTGGAGACTAACTTTCCTGTAGAAAGTGGCCCAACCTGTAGGCATTCCTCTCCCTTAGAATAGATTGGCACTTCTAAGTTTCCATTAAATGTTTACTTCTTTTATTTTCTCTATAATTCCAACTTTTAAAATACCACATTCTTTAATTTCTTGACTGTGCAGTTTTTTTATAAATAGAAAATGATCTTTTTGCCTTGAATTATACTCTGTATATTTCATAAAAATGGTTTCATAAAAACCATTTTGATTTCTTTTTGTTTGAATTTCCCCAATATATGCCTAAAACATAATATGTGCTCACTAAATATTGTCACCATCTTTTTATTTTTGACCTCTACTATTTTGTTTCAAGAAGTATTTTATTTTAACCTATTCTAGAGTCTCTTGACGAGTATCAAAAATCTCTCCTCTAGATTGCTAATTGGACATCAGCAGTGTCAATTCTCTGCTTTACTACATCCAGTTGAGGTTTTCTTTGTTAATTTGTTTGCTGTATCTCTAGCTCATTGCACAAGTTCCTCATTCACTTGGATTAGACTTTGAGTCCAGCCTTTACCCTAGCTTAATGGGTCAAAGCATCCATTTCACAGAGGTGTTACCATTCATACACTTGGTGAAGACCAATGAAGCAACTGCTTTCCAAAATTATAATTTGTTGGGGGGGCACAATAATAAGAGACTTAACTAACAAATGCAATCAGTGTAACCAAATCTTTGTACCCTCAATGAAACCCAAACAATAAAAAAAGAAGAAGAAAGGCCAGGTACTGTGACTCACACCTATAATCCTAGCACTCTGGGAGGCCGAGGTGGGCAGATTGCTTGAGCACATGAGTTTGAGACCAGCCTGAGCAAAAAGTGAGACCCCATCTCTACTAAAAATAGAAAAACTGAGGCAAGAGGATAACTTAAGCCCAAGAGTTGGAGGTTGCGATGAGCTAAGATGTCACAGCACTGTACCCAGGGTGATAACTTGAGACTCTCTCTCTCAAAAAAAAAAAAGGAAAATAAAAAAATTACAATTTCTTACATAAAGTTATATATATAGTTATTTTCTTTGATGTTTTGAGGTGGTATTTACCCCCTTTATGCTGCAGTATCCTTTTGAAAGCCTCAATTTAGTTTCTTCTTGTTTACTTTTTTAAAAATTTTATATATATCTCCAAAAAATTCATTTGTCAAAAGATAGGATGAGTGGAACTATTTGTTTTGTAGCTAAAGCTAAATACTTAATTCATGTGGACAGCACCTAGCCAGTCAATGTACAGTTCTTAATTGAGCAGCATAACGTGTGGAACTACAATGGTTCCTCATGAACAGTTACCACACACTAATTCTGCACACTGCATTACTTTTCCTTAGATCACAGAGTGTCCCAAGATGCCATGTGCTTTCTACAGATCCCTTACATACAATATATTATATTTGTGAAGAAGCCAGGATGGAGAAAGAGAGGCAGTGATGTTGCAAAATGTGACTAGAGAAAACAAGATAATTCTAGTAGGCAAAGACAATATTTCACGATCAGTTCAAGGATTACTAAATTTCCCAGTGGTCAGTAGAGCTCTTCAAACTAAAAACGACATAGAGAAGAGAAGTAAAATAAAATATTTTCCTATTTCCTTTGGCAATATTAATTCTCAATCTGGTTCAAAGCTTATGTGTGTGGTATGACTCTGGTAAGCTTCCTCAATACAGATGGAAAATCTATTCTGACTGTGGTCTTTGAATTTATACCAAGGATGCCATGTTTTGGTAGTCATTGTTAGCTTTGTTGGATGGAGACATAGGGAGTATAGCTACTCACCTATCATGTGAAGCCAGTAATTTCATCCAAAATGTAATAACCTAGATGTTAACCCAATAATTTAACTCCAAAATACAATAACCTTCATACCTAAGAAACCTGGGATCAGAACATATTGGTGAACTGTACTAGAAAATGCATGACATTCCCATTCCAGACATTTCAAGAACCTTTTGTTTTATTATGTAGAATGTAATTTAGACTACATAATCCCAGCTAGCTATAAAATTTTTGTAAAAAACTTCAAAATGAAATAGAAATATTTTTATTTTTCCTACAGAGTTTCAGAGTCAGAAAAGAAGTTCTCAAATATTCCAAAGGCATAAGGTTTAGAAGCCTAATGCTTAGAATACTGTCATTAAGTTCAGAGTAACTACACAATTCTAAAATTATAGAATAAACATATGGAAACTGATATCAAAAGTTTTATGGTAGAAAAGAAAAAAATTATGATATTTTCCTTAATTCTCCTTCCTAACATGTTCATATTCTATATAAGCTTGCACACATATTCTTTTTAGTTATTTATTTGCTTCTAGAAGAGTTTTACAAACTGGCCTTCTGATTAACTTTTACTGAACTTTTCAGACTCTTGAGAAGATTAATTTATATGAGGCATACACCCTGCTGTTAAGCCTTGTTGGTATTTATTCCAACCATGATAATATGATTGGAAGAAAACCTAGAGACTCTGACTCAGTGACTCAGGCACTGGGCCTGATCCTTTTCCTGCTCCTAGCAACTGTGTTGCTTTCCAAGATTTTAATTCCAAGAGAGCAAGATTAAACATTTCTTTGTCTTCTTTTTAAGGGCAAAGGCTCTGAAACAAAGTTGAAATGTGTGGCATCATGCCACCTGGAACATGGCCACATAGAATGAGAAACTCTTTTTTATTTTTTCCTCCTCTTTGTCCAGAAGTACAAACAATTCCCAGAGGAAGCCTCAGATGGTTGGGTGTATACATACACTACTCTATATGGATGTCTGGGAGGGCTGGTCTCCTAGACGAGGTGCTTTTCATTTATTTTTCATGTGGGAACCCTGCAGTTATATAAGTGCTGCAGACCATTCAATAAGCATGTGATAAGCTCAGGCAGCATGACAGAGATGGTTGTCCAGAAGGAGAGTAAGCAGATATTTCCACTCAACAACTATGACCTTCAACTGTGACCAAAAACAAACAAAAAAAGGAGATTTAAAAGCCATCAGAATTTTTCACCCAGCTTCACAGCTGGCCTTCTGGATTAAAATTGTTTCTGTGTCTATTATCTCCTAATGTCTGAGTGTGCTATGGGCCCTGACCTGGTTTGGGAGTCAACAGTGGATACTATGCTGGGGGAAATAATGAGACCGTATACCAATTTAATGCATAAAGTCTAAGAAGCCTGGAGAGGCATACATCTTCTCACACTAAGTAGCAGATTGAGGCAATGCCGCCAATCCAACCTCTCAGGGGTCTTTTATTATGCTCAAAAAATAGGATTAGAAGGAAAGCTCGGCTCCCAGAAAGGTGGGATAATCTGGAACATAGGATAAAGGAACATCTGGAACAGTCCGATAGCGTGTATTTAAGAAAGAGGAGGAGGAAAGTAGGTTTTGTCCCTGCAGCACAGATTTCTTAACTTCCCTAATCTAAACTGCTGATCTGAACTGCTGACCAAAGGTCTTTTTTTTTTTTTATTTCAAATGCTTTTTAAGAATCTTTTTTTTTTTATTGAATCATAGCTGTGTACATTAGTTCAACCGTGGGGTACAGTGTGGGGGCTTCACATGCAATCTGAGATATTTTTATCAACCTGATTGACATACAATTCATGATATTTTCTCGTTTACTATATTAACCCACCAGTTCTGCTGATCCTTCACACAGGGATGGTCATGTTGGCATTCCCCTGACTAGGCTGCCTCCAGGCTGAGCTCTGCTTTTTTCAGTGATCGTGGGGGAGCCGCAGGGATGGCCCATCTGCATGGTTTTCCCTGAATTGGAGACCCATGAAGAGATCAGTCTATCTATCTCCCACACTTCTAAGACTTTCTCAATTGACCCAAAATATGTACATGATTAGTGGTTAGGGAAATATGGATTAAGATTATTGCTATTTACTTCCCAACATTTAAAATAGGAGTTTGAAGTAAGACAAGAAAACATAAAAGCCAAGCTTTTTAGGGGAGAGAACTTTCTCGATCCTTTCTGTTTTTTTGGTTTTCTGGGGTTTTTTTAAACCTGTAGAAGACTCATATTTCTGACCGAAAGGTAACACCTCTCTCTTCCACCCATGAATGTCAGGGCTTTCTGCACAATGACAGGAAGAGGCTGTGATATAGAGGGAGGGAGGGAAGCCAGTCCGTCTGGTACTAGGGAGTTGTGGGATAAAGAGGGGAAAGGAGAAGGAAAAAACCATCAGAGGTAAGTGTCTTGACCCCTCTCTGGCTTCAGCCAGGCTTGGGTATTAGGAAAGAGAGATCACTGTGGGAAGAGGGAGCTGCTGAGTCTTGTTTGAGCCTATGCAGAGAGCCCAGCCAGAAAACACCCAGCCCTACTTGGGGCAAGGCCACTTCAGAGTTTAATTCAGCGCAAAGAATGGTTAGACAGAAATTAGCCCTGAAGTTTTAATTTCCAGGGCAGCTTTATGTCACTACAAGGCAGGGATAGAAACTAAATATGCCGTTATCTCCTTATTGCAGGGTATAGAGCCAGAGGAGGAGGGAAATGACTGAACGTCAGGCAGCTTAAGAGCCAGGTGACAGCCCTGGATCTGTGAGGTGTACCAGATTCACCAGCTGTGGTTTGGGATGGACCATCAGAACAGGAGGCCAGATAGGGACAAGGATTTGTTGTCACAGCCAAAGGTAAGGTGAGCTGAGCGATCAGGAGAGCAACCCTGGGCTCTAGCCAGCCAAAATAAACCAGATCAGAAGCTCTGTCAGAGGAGGCCCGGCTGCTACAAGTGCTTTAGGCGAGCGGCACACAGGGGCATGTCTGAAGACAGGGAAGGAAAGCACACAAGTGCCAAGATGCCCATCTTTCCCCAGGCAAGGAGGTCTTGAAGTCTTCCTTCCCTAGATGCCCTGGGAAAGAATCACAGAGCAGAGAGACTTTGGGAAATTAGGCATTCCTTTTAACAAAAGATAAAGAGAACAACCTGAAAGAATTATTTCAGTCACTGCAGTGGCCTACATTTTTTTAGACATAATTTTAAAAATACAATTGACTGCATATATTAGATGTAGTATGCTTGAATGCATATGTTTTCAAACCTGTTACAAATGTCAATAGAATAAATGAATGAACTAAATGAAATAAAGAGAAAAGTAACCAAGATGTTTAAAATGACTTATCTTCTTAAATAGTAGAGCCTCCTGGTGAAAGAAATATTAAAACCTAAGCTATTGTTATAGCACTAAGATTATGACCCCTTCTCAAGTGTTAGTTCCAGTGTGGATGAGCCTGAGAAAAATATTATGAAATGTATATGTGTGTGTGTGTCAATATACTTTGTCATTTTTGTTTACAACTGAAACTCTTGGAATTCAAAATTAACATTGTTACCCATGAGCTTCTTATAGACAGCAGAAAAAGTTTCAACCTTGTGCCCCCTTTGTTCTGCTGGGCCTTGTCCAAGTGCACCTTTATGAACCGACTGCCATCAATTTCACGCAGATTCTCTTGCCCACAATTTCACTTGGGAAGACCAAGTCCTCAAGCATTGCATCCTGCACAGCTGTCAGAGTGCAGCTCCTGGGACGCTTTTGCTCATTTTTTTGTACGGCTTTTTTGAGTTAGTTTAGGCAGAATTCTCCCCTGGGCAACGACGACAACGTGCTTCCCTCTGAACTTTTTCTCCAATTCACCTACTAGCTGGACTTGAATTTTCTGGAAAGGTTTCTATTGAGGAACGAGAACAAAGGTTATAATAGCTTTCTGCCAACCACCAACTTCAACTTCTTTGGCTGAGGTTATATTCAGCTCCCGGAGCTGAGCCTTGAGGTCCGAGTTTATTCCCAGCTCCAGCAAGGCCTGGGAAATGCCTGACTCGAACCCGTCTGGCTTCTCGCCATTGGGCTTCAGAGTCTTGGTGCTGGAGCTGAATATGGCCTTCTCCTTGCAGAGAGAGCTGGCTGAGAAAAACGGCCCAAGTCTCACCAGAGCTTGTCAAATTCCGGGCCTCGGAAGCAGATATAAGTTGTCTTCAAGTGTCTTCTCTCAAGACTCAACATTTTACTTAGCTACCCGATTTATACTGCTTTTTAAACTATTACAAATATCTTGCTTTCAGAGAAAACTCTAATACTAATTGTAAATCTCAGGGTAATAAATTTTTTAATGCTAAATGATAAAAAAGTTAGTATATTTAAAAGTACTTCATATTTAACCAAATCTAGTTTCTATTGCAAATATTTTATATAAGACACAAAAAAGTTAAAGTAAAAAGATCTACCACTTACCTACTGTGTGACTTGAGCAAGATACTTAACCTTTCTGAGTGTGTTTCTTTGTGGAAAATGGAGAACTAATCATTGCTCTACCAGATCCATTCATTTTGAAAGAGATCACATTAGTGGAAGTGCTTTACTTTCTCTGAAGAATATAGTTGTAATCATTATGTTAGGATTGCCCTGAGATAGCATGTGTGCACTGATTCATAATCCTTTGATAGCAATGCCGCTGTGAGATCTAGAGAAAGGAAGAGTGTCTAAATGCCTATGTGAAATACTGCGTCTTACAATGCTATGTAACTCCCCTCCTAAACCACTTCTAAAGTGAAGGTTGGTGGGGACATAAGCACAGGTGAGATAGATTTGCAGAGCACAGCACAATCTTCCAATGGTTGGGAGGGTACCTATGGGCCCAACACTGGCACCTTATTTTTGTGTACAGAGATAAGGAAGGAGCTGAGTTGAAATCACAGCCTTTAGTAATGTAATGCAATGGTATACAAGTATCTCTTCTGCCTCAGAGAGCCCTAGTGCTTTCTAAAAATGAAAAACAGAACATGTAGAGTCAAGAATTTCTATTTTAGTTAATCCTCCCCAGATTGTCACCCTGTTGATTTTCACATCTTGTGTTCATGGTAATAGGAATACTGACATTTGCTTACCAGTCCCTTGAGAGATTGTGAATGGTACTTATATGATGATTGATAAGCTCACGTACCATGTAAAACCTGTGCTATAGCTTGAATGGTTATATGTGGGTAATGATAAATCTTGCTTTGCCAGGGACAACTATTATTTTTGCAAAGTAATTACTAATAGCTTACCTTTTACTCTTAGAAGTATTCTAGTTTAGACAATGCATTATATGATCCCCCTCCTTATGCCTGTATGTGAACCAACACTCAAACACCTGGACTTCCTCAATAAAATGTAGATTTAGTTAGCTGCAAAGTCTTCCTTGGTATAAACTTAAGTAAATTTCAAGAATTAGAACTTCATGTTAGTTGTTAAAACAACAGCTCTAATGTTGATGGCCTATTTCAGTGATATTGTAGCAATTCAAAGAATAATACAGAGCAATTAACTTTACTACTTTATGGATCATTCAAGTTAATGTAGGAAAGCAAACATCAGGTGACTTAAAAGATTTGATAGAATCATAAGAAGATTATTCTCAGCAGATGAATCAGAAGAAATCAAAGTCTATATTTGACAACCATGTAATGTTTAAATATTAACCATTTCATTGAGTATTCTGAGTATTTTTTTAAAAATTAAACCATGTAATGTTTAAATATTAACCATTACTTTTTGAGTATCATGAATATTTTTTTTTTTTTTGAGACAGAGTCTCACTATGTTGCCCTTGGTAGTCAGAGCTCACAGCAACCTTAATCTCTTGGGCCTAAGGAATTCTCTTGCCTCAGCCTTCCAAGTAGCTGGGACTACAGGTGCCCACCACAACGTCTGGCTATTTTTGGTTGCAGTTGTCATTGCTGTTTAGCTGGCTGAGGCCAGGTTAGAACCTGCTACCCATGGTGTATGTGGCTGGCACTGTAACCATTGTACTCCAGGTGCCTAGCCTCATCTGAGTATCTTAATGAATGTTCCAATTCATTGGAAATGAGCACATACTATATCACTGTTGGATGTAATGTTCCATTAATTATTAATTAATTAGATCAAGGTGTTAGGTAATGTGTTGTTCAGGTCTAGAATGTCTTTATTGATTTTCTTCCTAATTCTTTTATCAAGTACTAATACAAATGTGCTGAATTCACTCTAATGGTTAGATTTTTCTATTTCTCCTTTCAATTGTAGCAGTTACTGTTCTGTGTACTTTGAAGTGTGGTTAGGTACACATACATTAAGGATTGCTATACATTTCTGGTGAAATACCTCCATCATTATGTAATGTTCTTCATTATCCCTTGTGATCATCTTTGTTCTACAGTACATCTTGTCTGAAATAATCATAGCTATACTATCTTTGTTTTGATTAATCTTTCAATGGTGTCTTCAAGTTTAGGTGATGATTAGATGGTTTTTGTTCTTTATTCTGTTAATGTAATATATCACACTTATTGCTTTGCATATGTTGAACCATTCTTCTGTCCCAGTAATAAATCCTACTTGATTGTGATGAATATTCCCTTTAATGTGCTATTGAATTCAGCTAGTATTTTGTTGAAGACTTTTGCATCTGTGTTCATTAGGGATATTGGCCTGTAGTTTTCTTTCCCTGAAATGTTTTTGCCTGGCTTTGGGACAAATTGGTATTAGTTGTTTAAATACTTGATAAAATTAAACAATAACACCATTAGATCTTGGGCTTTTCTTTGATGAGAAACATTTTACTATTGCTTCAAATTTCCTTACTCCTATTGAGCTGTTCAGGTTTCTTATTTCCTCAAGATTCAGTCTTAGTAAATTAATATGTCTATAAATTTGTACTTTTTTTTTTTGCTGTCTTTGGCCAGGGCTGGGTTAGAACCCGCCATCTCTGGTATATGGTGCCAGTACCCTACTCCTTTGAACCACAGGCACCGCCCTATAAATTTGTACTTTTTAAGGTTAATTTGTTGGCATATAATTATTCATAGTAATCTCCTAGGATCTTTTGTATTTTTGTTGTATTCATTCTTTTGTTTTTTATTTTATTTGAGTCTTTTTTCTAAGTTTTTGCCTTAGTTTTTTTCTTCTTAGTCTAAAGTTTGGCAATTTTGCTGATCTTTTCAAATAACCAACACTTACTTTCATTAATCTTTTCTGTTGTTTTCCTAGTCCCTATTTTGTTTACTTCTACTGTGATCTTTATTATTTCCGTCATTCTATTAACATTAGACTCTGTTCTGTTTTTCTAGTTCCTTAAGACATAACATTAGATTATTTGAGATCTTTATTCTTTTTTTATGTAGGCATTCATTGCTATAAACTTTCTTCTTAAAGTTATGTTGCTATGTCCCATAGCATTAGCCGGTTCTGTTTCTGGTTTTATTTGTCTCAAGATATTTTTGTTTCCCTTTCAATTTTTTCCTTGATCCATTGATTGTTCAGAAACATGTTTTTTTAATTTTCATGAATTTGTTAATTATGTTAAGTTCTTGTTATTGATTTCTAGTTTTATACCTTTGTAGTCCAAAAAGATACCTGATGTGATTTTGATCTTACATTGGTTAAAACATCTTTTGTGGCCAAACATATGACCTCTCATGGAGAATTTTCCATGTGGATTCTTGACGAACTAGATGGAATGTTCTTTATATATCTGTTGGGCTCATTTTGCAGCAGTTCTCAACCTATAGGTCGTGACCCACAGGAACTGTATTAAAGGATTGCAGCATTAGGAAGGTGGAGAACCACTGGTCTAGAGTGTAATTTAAGTGCACTGTTTCCTTATAGATTTTCTGATGGGATGATCTGTCCATCATTAAAACTGGGGTGAAGTTCCCTACTATTATTATATCTATTACATTATATCCCTTCAGATTTATTAATATTTTCTTTGTTAAGAGTGCTCTGGCACTTATATTGGATGCATATATATTTGTAACTGTTATATGCTGTTGCTGAATTCACCCCTTTATCGTTATATAATGACCTTTCTCTTTTTATGGTTTTTTAAAATTTTTAATTGACACATAATTGTACACATTTATGGAGCACACTGTGGTATTTTTATACTTGTGTACATAGGATATGATTAAATCAGGATAATTAGCATATCTATCACCTCAAACCATTTATCATTTCTTTGGATTGGAAACATCCACAATCCTCCATTCTGGCTAATTGAAAATACAGAAAAAATATTCTTGATTTTAGTCACCCTATAGAACACTAGTGGTATAGAATTTATTACACCTATCTAGCTATAATTTTATATTGATTAGCCAATCTCTCCCTATCCACCACACTTTCCTACTCTTCTGAACACCTAGTTACCACTCTCTTCTCTACTTCTACAAGGTCAATTTATTTATGAATGAGAATATGCAGCATTCATCTTCTTTTTTTTTTTTTTTTTTTTTGAGCCAGAGCCTCAAGCTGTCACCCTGGATAGAGTGCCGTGGCATCACAGCTCACAGCAACCTCCAACTCCTGGGCTCAAGCGAGTCTCCTGCCTCCACCTCCCAAGTAGCTGGGACTACAGGTACCCGCCACAACGCCTGGCCATTTTTTTTTTTGCAGCTGTCATTGTTGCTTGGTGGGCCTGGCTGGATTCGAACCCGCTAGCTCAGGTGTAAGTGGCTGGTGCCTTAGCCGGTTGAGCCACAGGCGCCGAGCCAGCATTGATCTTCTGTGCCTGGCTTATTTCACTTCATAGTGTCTTCCAAACTCATCCGTGATGCCATAAAAGTACAATTTTTTTTATTGACTATATATTATGTCTTTATGCACATATGCCACATTTTCTTCATCAATTCATCTGACAGTGGACACTTGGGTTGATTTCGTATCTTGGCTATTGTGAACAGTACTGCAATAAACATAGTGATGAAGGTATCCTTTTGATTTATTGATTTCCTTTCCTTATAATGTATACCCAGTGGTGGGACATCTGGATCACACGGTAGTTCTATTTTCAGCTTTTTGAGAAACCTCCATACCATTTTCCACAATGGCTATATTAACTTACATTCCCACCATCAGCATATAGGAGTTCCCTTTTCTCTATATCCTTGCTATGCATTTGTTATTTTTTGTCTTTTTGATAATGGCCATTCTAACTTGGGTAAGATGATAGAGATATCATGGTTTTCATTTGTACTTCCCTAATGAAGAGTGATGTTTAACATTTTTTTCATATACTCTTTGGCCATTTATACATATATGTCTTCTTGAGAAATTTCCAGAATATTTGCTTATTTTTTAATTGTTTCATTTTTTTACTGTTGTTAGAATTCCTTGCATATATTCTAAGTCCTTATCAGATGAATAGTTTGTAAATATTTTTATCATTCTTGAAGTTATTTCTTTAGTTATTTCCTTTGCTGTGCAGAAACTTTTTAGTTAGATATAATTCCATTTGTCTGTTTTTCCTATTATTGCTTGTGCTTTTATGGTCTTATCTATAAAATCTTTCTTCAGACCAATTTTCTGAAATATTTTCCTTATGTTTTCTTCATTTTCATAGTTTTGAGTTTTATATTTTGCTCTTTAATTCATTTGGAGTTTATATATGGTGAGAGAGGGTTATCTACATTTGTTCTTTTGCATACAGATATCTAGTTTCCCCAGCACTATTTATTAAAAAGATTATCCTTTTCTTAATCAGGTAGCTATAAATATGAGAATTTATTTCTGGGTTTTCTATTTTGTCCATTTGTCTATGTCTATTTTGCCTAGGACCATATTATTTGGATTATAGACTCGTAGTGTATTTCAAAGTCAGATAGTGCCACACCTCCAGCTTTGATCTTTTTGTTCACAATTGCTTTGGATATTTGTAGTCTTCTTATGGTTCTATACAAATTTTAGGATTGTTTTTCTATTTCTGTGAAAAATGCCGCTGGGTTTTTGATAGGGATTGCATTGAATCTGTAGATTGCTTTGGCTAGTATACTTGTTTTAATAATATTATTCTAATTCATGAACATGAATGTCTCTCAGTTTGAGGGAACCACTTAAATTTTATTCATCAGAGGTTCTTTTAAAAAAAAAGTATTAGAGATCTTTCACCTTCTGGGTTACTTTTATTCCAACATATTTTTCTAACTATTGTAAAGAGGATTGCTTTATTGATTTTTTTTCCCATCTAGTTTGTTATTGGTGTCTAAGAATGCTATCGATTGTTAAAGTTGTATCCTACAACTTTATTGAATTCATTTATCAGTTCTAAGAATTTGATTGTGCCTTTTCTCTGTATAAAATCATGTCATCTGCAAACTGGGACAATTTGACTTTCTTCTTTCCAATTTGGACCCTTTATTTTCTTCTCTTGCCTAATTACTGTGGCTAGGACTTCCAGTCCTATGTTGAATAAGAGTGGTGAAAGTGAGTATTCTTGTCTTGTTGCAATTCTCAGAGGAAAAGCTTACAACTTTCCTGTTCCCCATTAGCTGTGGGTTTATCATGTATGGCCTTCTTGTGTTGAGGTACTTCTTGAGACAGAGTCTCAGTTTGCCACCCACAGTGTCATAGCTCACAGCAACCTCAAACTTTGGACTTCAAGCCTCCTGCCTCAGCCTCCCAAGTAGCTGGGACTACAGGTGCCTGCCACAATGCCTGGCTATTTTTAGAGACCAGGTCTCACTCTAGCTCAGGCTGGTCTCAAACCTAAGGAAATCCACCCGCCTCGACCTCCCAGAGTGCTTGGATTACAGGCATGAGCCACCATGCCCAGCCTAAGGTACATTCTTTCTATACCTAAATTGTTGAGAGTTTTTTTTAACTAGGAAGTAACATTAAATTTTATCAAATGCTTTTTCTGCATTTATCAAATACATTTTATTCTATTTTAATGAATGTGAATGTGATGTATCACCTTTATTAATCTGCATATATTGATCCATATTGTATCCCAGGGATAAATCCTACTTGATGGTACATTATCTTTTTGATATGTTTTTGGATTTTGTTTTAAAGCATTTTGTAGAGGACTTTTATATTTATGTTCATAAAGAATATTGGTCTGTAGTTTTCTTTTTCAATTGTTTTTCTGATTTTGGTATCAGGGAAATTCCGGTCTCAAAAAATAAGTGTGCGTGGAAGAAACCCAAATGCCCATTGACCCACGAATGGATTAATAAATTGTGGTACATGTATACCATGGAATACTATGCAGCCTTAAAGAAAGATGGAGACTTTACCTCTTTTGTGTTTACATGGATGGAGCTGGAACATGTTCTTCTTAGCCAAGTATCTCAAGAATGGAAGAAAAAGTATCCAATGTACTCAGCCCTAATATGAAGCTAATTTATAGCTTTCATTTGAAGGCTAAAACCCAGTTATAGCATAGGAATACAGGGAAAGGGGAAAGGAAGGGGAGGGGGAGGGGGGAGTATGGGTGGAGGGAGGGCAATTGGTGGGATCACACCTACAGTGCATCTTAGCAGGGTACTGGGGAAACTTATTAAATGTAGAGTATCAATGTCTTTATATAGTGATCAAGAAAATGCCATGAAGGCTAACTGTA
>CAUYON010103624.1:0-11090 GCA_963573935.1 Arctocebus calabarensis
TCCTCCACAGTAAGGTAATGTTATTAAATAATCCAATCCATTCACAAAATGGCTCTCTGCATCTGCTCTGGTGTGTCTTCTGCCATATCACTGCATATTTATGCATGACTGAGATAAGAGTTTCCTTAACATTGTTATTTCCATAACCTGAAGCTGTTTTGTTACTTCTGGGCTCTCATCCTCTCCTATTTATACAGTGAAGCCCATGGCAAAATATCTTTTTTTACTAGATAATAATGAACTTCTTTCTTTCTCTTTTCTTTTTTTTTTTTGTAGTTTTTGGCCGGGGTCAGGTTTAAACCCACCACCTCCGGTATATGGGAGCAGACTGGAATCAACCATGAGTCTCAATACCTTTTTTTACTAGATAATAATGAACTTCTTTCTTTCTTTCTTTTGCAGTTTTTGGTCGGGGTCGGATTTGAACCCACCACCTCTGGTATATGGGGCCAGCACCCTATTCCTTTGAGCCACAGGTGCTGCCTTTTTTTGAGACAGAGTCTTGCTCTGTCACCTGGGCTAGAGTCCAACAGTGTCATCATAACTCACTGCAACCACAAATTCCTGGGCTTGAGTGATCCTTCTGTCTCAGCCGCCCAGGTAGCTGGGAGTACAGTTGTGCGTCACCACACTCAGCTTATTTTTCTATTTTTTTGTAGAGATAGGGTCTTGCTATGTTGCCAAGGCTAGTCTCAAACTCCTGACTTCAAGCAATCCTCCCTCCTCAGCTTTCCAGAGGGCTAGGATTATAGGCATGAACCTGTACCCGAGCTATGAACCACTTCTTTCTTCTAAGAAGCTCATGGCTAATTCCTGAGAACACACAGATCCTTTGAAAAAGTGTCTAATTGCATCCATATGCCCAAAATAAATTTTGGAAGCATTTGTTTAATACTAATGGCTGAGGGGGAGTCTTTGGGGTTCCTTAACCAAATTGCACTGGAAACTGTGAATTGTGCTGGAAAAACTTCAGCTCCAGAACTAAAAAGAGAGGAGATGTTGTGTGTATCTGAGGAGCTATGGACATTTTAGGTCAGTTTTCTGTATCTTCACCTAATCTATATGTGCTATGGTACACAGATAGTAGCCATTTCAACTATTACTGGCTTCTGAAACTTCTGGGTTGTTAAGACATCAGACTCTGGACTCTTATGACCTTGGTTGAATTCTGGCCCATCACTTTCTTGTTTTTCTTTCTTTTTTTTTTTTTTTTAAATTCTTGCAGTTGGGCCAGGGCCGGGTTTGAACCCGCCACCCTCAGTACATGAGCCAGCGCCCTATTCGCTGAGCCACAGGCACCACCCTGGCCCATCACTTTCTGATTGTATGACCTTAGACAAGGTATTTAACTTCTCTAAGCCTGATTTCCTTATCTGTAAATAGGGGATAATTTTACAGAAGGAAGTTGTGGGGAGAAATGAAATAATGCATGTCAGGTGTGTGACACCTGGTGCCAGAGGAGGGCTCATGTGGTAGCTATTGCTGTTACCATTATTTTACTTGTTTTGTATGTAGGAAAATCCCGTCTTAAAACATAATGTATGCCAATCTAGATTTGCAGAAAAAGGTTAATGGGGAGATTATTTGCATTACAAAAGGATTCCTTAGTTTATGAAAGAATTGATAACAGGGTTTCTTTTAAACAGTCAACTTCCCGGTATGTCTAAAATGATTTGTTTCACACAAAACTTGGTTTATACAGTGTTTTAGGAACACAACTAGTGCAAAAGGCATAGGACATCTGTAATACAATCATTCAGGCCAGGTCTGAGCCACTGTGACAAGTTAACATTAACAATCCTGGGTATTCTCCACAACCCTTTATGAAGGGATTAGCTGAATTCCCTGTGGTTGCAAAGGCCAGATCTGGGACCGATGGATGGAAGATATGGGGCAGGAAGGGCAGGTAGGTTTTAGCTTGATACGATGAGAAATTCTCTGCCAAACCACTGTGTCTAAAGCTAGAATGGGCTGCATTTGAGGTGGCAAATGTCTTAACATGATATATTTGAGTAAATGTTAGATATCAACTTGTTATGACTGTTGAAATAATTGAACATGAAATGGGGAGGTGAAGTGGGTCAGTGTTTTCTAGCCCTACACACACTAAATACACTGTGACAACTGGATCGATTCTCTACCTTGGATACCAGGAAGAGGTTCAGGAAGAAAGTAGAAGGAGGCTATTTAGGAGAAGGGGAGGGGATAATGGTAATGAATTGGAAAAATTATTACTTCTCTGGCTGGGAAAGACTGGATTAAATGACCTCTTAAGTTTTTTTCTAATTTAAATATTCTAAAACTCTCAAATTGTTTCATAGACATTATTTCAACTATATTCCTGGGAGAATTTTCCTATTTTAGTTGTGGAAAACTAGAGCATAACACCTAAAGAAAGAGGTAAAATGGGAAAAGAATTCAGACATCCTGACATTCGGACCCTTCTAGACGTTTGCTTCCACCGCCTCTCTTGAACTGGTGAGAATGAAAGTTGGGGATATAGAAGACAGAAGTCTTAAAGTTAGACCAGGTGAAAATCAAATCAGCTTTAGAGACTGGTGAAATATCAGCTCAACTAAGATTGCAGATTACTAACTTTAAAGACTATGTACACCAGCCTTACTGGTAAAGTCCTTCAGAGTTCTATAATCATATAAAGACTAAACCAACTAACTGAACATGTGAAGCCAATGCCCTCTTTTTTTTTTTGAGACAGAGTCTCACTCTGTTGCCCTGGGTAGAGTACTTTGACATCAGAGCTCAACAGCAACTTCGAATTCTTGGGCTCAAGAGATCCTCTTGCCTCAGCTTCCCGGGTAGCTGGGACTACAGGTGCCTGCAACACATGGCTAGTTTTTCTATTTTTAATAGAGGTGGAGTCTTGCTCTTGCTCAGGCTGGTTTTGAACTTCTGAGCTCATGCAATCTACTCACCTCGACCTCCCAGAATGCTAGGATTAGAGGTATAAGCCATAGAACCTGGCAACTAATGTCCTTTTTAAAGGGGTTCATAGAGTAAGAATCTTTATCCTGATTGGTCTACTCGTTTTTCAGATAAAGTTGATCATCTGGCTTTCAGATCAATAGGTTTACTTGGCAAGAAGTGATCAGATTACACTGCTATTTTCCATTCCCTAGACCTCTAGGCTACAAAAAATACTTCCCTTCCAGTGATCATCAGCTGGCAGGGCAAACCAAGCCCTCCTTAGATAGAAAGTAAAAAGCTAGTCACAGAGAGCAGAACCACTTTGTGATAGAGATTTTATTAGTTATCTTGGCAGAGGAGAAATTGGACATTAACAGGAAGGTTATGAGATCTCCTGGGCTGGCCCAGCTTCTGCTACTGGCAGATGAGAAATCAGAGACTCTCTGCAAAGGGTCACTTGCCAGAGAAAACAGGAAGTTCCTCAGTATCACTGTCCCCCATTCTAAGGAGAGGAGAAATGCAAGGGATGGGTTGAAGAAGAAAGTACTGTTCATACTTTAATTATATAAACTTTGGTATTGTCTTGGGAAGAGACTTTTTTGCCCGTAAGTCTTAGAAAGAGGAAGAATAGATGCTGCAGCCCAAGAATTGCACAAAAGTCAGCATTACTGTGGCCTCTGGTTCCCCAGTAATCTAACGTTCTTCTGCAAGAAGATCCCTGTGTGACCCCTGGTAGGAAAGTAGAGGGAGGTGAGTGTAGAAGCTGCCCCAGATTCTGTGCTCCAGGTGGAGAAGGCCTCAAGAAGGTGAAGGGATGAGCTAATCTGAGCTTCATGGCCCCATTTTCAAGGATGTGATTAGTGGAGAGGCGCCTGGGACCTGCTCCATTTCAGGAAACCCGGTTATGGGAACTGGTGGGGGGCAGACTTTGCGCAGGACCCGGGAGAGGCAGTTAACCCTTTCCTATTATCTGTATGGGAGACAGACTCTTTTATTTAATTAATTAGTTAATTTATTTATTTATGAGGCAGAGTCTCACTCTGTTGCCATGGTGTCATAACTCTTGGCAACTTCAAACTTTTGGGCTCAAGCAAGCCTCCTGCCTCAGCCTACTGAGTAACTGGGACTATAGGCACCCACTATGAAGCCTGGCTAGTTTTCCTTTTCCTTTTTTTTTTGAGACAGAGTCTCACTGTATCGCCCTTGGTAGAGTGCCATGGTATCACAGCTCACAGCAACCTCAAACTCTTGGGCTTAAGCAATTCTGTTGCCTCAGCCTCCCAAGTAGCTGGGACTATAGACATCCACCACAACGCCCAGCTATTTTTTGTTGCAATTGTCATTGTTGTCTAGCTGGCCCCGGCTGGGTTCAAACCCACCAGCCCAGGTGCATGTGGCTGGCACCGTAACCACTGAGGTACAGACACCGAGCTGCCTGGCTAGTTTTTCTATTTTAGTAGAGACAGGTTTTCAATTCTTGCTCAGGCTGGTCTCAAATTCCTGGGCTCAAGCAATTCACTCTCCTCAGCCTCCCCGAGTGCTAGGATTACAGGGGTGAGCCACCAGGCCCAGCCAAAACAGCCTCTTGTAGTAGTTGCTTGTTTTCCAGGGGAGAAAGCCCTCAAAATGGACTTCCTTTTGTTATCAGCTCTGTAAGGGGAACTTCAGGGATATTTTCCACTGAATTTCCTAGGGTCACCTCTTCAGGGCATTTGAGAAGCTCTTGAGGGAGTCTGAGAACAAGGTAGGATCTAGGACATGTCTAGGAATGATCTACACAGAGAGGGCATATCCACAAGGGAAAGACAGCTAAAAGGTCACTATTCATCCGGCAGCATTCCCTAGGAGGGGAGAGACTACACTCAGATCCTTGGGTTTGGGTCAAACTGGTGTTCTTTGGGTGAGGTCTCTTCCAATCAGACAGGGATTTCCTCTCAGAATAAACAGGATATATGAAGCAGTAATCCAAATCCTAAAGTGGGTGAAGAAATGGAAGCAGAATCCATGTATCATCCAGTGACATAAAAACTGGGATAAACTGGTCTCCCAAAGACACTGCTGCTAAGTCCTTAAAGGCCAGGGCTGAAAATACCCAGAGTCATATCCAAAGTCTCTCTGGTTGACCTGGTTGACTAAGGTGACCTAGACTGTAGGTAGGCAGACCTTAGGCCTTGAATTTCTCCTGCTGAAGATGGCAGATAACCTCTGAAGCCCCTTCTGGCTCTATCATTCTATTGCTCTGAGCATGGGGTCTGAGTTTTAACAATGTAGAGTTCAATAACATATAAGTTACTAGACTCCAAACAGGGTGAGGACACATAGATGGCTGTAGAGAACTGAGAACTGTGGCTTATTCAAGTCTTGGTCTGTGGGAAACAGGATATGTGACAATAAGTTGTCATTTAATAATGTTAGTAGCTCCTTTTCCCTGGGTAACTCCTTTTCCTAAAGGGATGAAAGAGGGGTGTGGGTGTGGAGAAGAGAGAGTGAAAGGGAGAGAAAGACTCCAGTAATGTCCCAAATGCCAGCTCTCTTTATCAAATTTGGTGGTGTGGTGAATTTTCCAGAAATTAAAGCTACCTTTCTTCAATAGGTCTACCTGTGAGCAATTGAGGTGCGGAGGAGGGGCAAAGTGCTGATTCAGGTCTCATTAGGCATGTTCTTTGGAGGAGTACCAAGGCTGTGTACTGGGCAGGTACCCTGCCAGCGGCCCAGCCTGTTCTACCCAGTTCTGCCTCCTTGGAGCTGGGGTGGAAGAATTTTCCCTGAAGGAAAGCAGCCAACACCCCGTTCCACCCTTCTTCGGCAACTCCGTGCCAGGCAGGAATCTCATCGGGGTTTGCCTTTGGCCGCCAGAGCGCCAGCAGTTGCGGGCTTAAGCCCCCCTCGCCAGGCTACTCAGACCCTCCTTCCCTGCAACTGGGGACGCTCTTTGAAACCCTCAGAGCCCCAGCCCGCTGCAGCCCTGAGTGCGGTCGGACCTGGAGAAGCGCCTGTCTGGGGCGGGGGCAGGCTGGGCTGGGAGATCCTTGGGACTGGAGGTGCCAGATGAAAGATGGGGGGCGTCTAGTTTGGAATTGCAGATTAACGAATATTCTTTTTAGCATTTGTCCCAAATATAGATAAGATATACGTATACTTATAAAAAATTCGTTTATCTTAAATTCAATTTTTAACTGGACGTCCTTGCCTAAATCTGGAAGCCAGAGGTTGGCATAGGGCACTCTAGGCACCCTCCGCAGAAGGCTAGGCCGTTTGGGGGTCAAGAACCAGTTTGGGATTTCCGCCCAAGCACCAGCAGCTTCTTCTGGCTGAGCAAAGGGTCCTGGAGAGGGCGAAGGGCGGTGACGGCGGTGGGCACTCTGAAAAGAGTTGCAAGCAGCATTCTGGCAGGGCCGTGGGAACGTCTCCGGGAGCGGAGGGAGGGCCTGGCCTCTTTCGCGCCCGCCCCCAGCCGTGGCTGCCGCCCGCGGGCTCTTCCCTCTCCTTCCCGCCCCTTCCCTACCCGCCCCTCCCCGCTACTCTTGGCTGCTCGCGGCCGGGGGCGGGGCGGCGCCGAGTGCGCAGGCGCGGCGGGCGGGCAGGCGGGGCGACGGTGAGCGTGGGCGGACGCCCCGCGCAGAAGCAACCTGCCGGAGGGCAGCTTTCGGCTGGGTGTCGCTGCTGTTCCCGGCGCGGAATGGAGGGGACGGCAGTGGCCGTCTTCGAGGTGATGGCGGGAAGGGAGAGGAAGCAGAGAAAGACAGTTTATGAGGAGACGGGCTTTGTGAGGAGACCGCGGAATTTGGCAGAGGGCCATTGCCCAAGGTGCAGGAGGAAGGTTCGGGAATGCTGTGACAGGGTGACCATCAGCCCGCCTCCCACGGAGTGTCAGGACAGACGGAAGCCGGGGCTTGGGAGCGCTGGGCAGGCACGCTCGCGGGGGCGTCCGTGAGGAGCAGCTGCTCAGGCGGGGGAACGGCCCCCACGCGTCCCAGCTGAGGACGCCCGCGCTCAGACTCAGCGGACACCGGGGGCCGAGCCGGATGCCAGCCTCGCCTGGTGCTGGGAGGGGAAGGAACCGGGGAGCCCGGACGGCAGGCAAAGAGGGGCAGGGCCGAGGGGGAACACGGGGCCCCGTTTTAGGTCGCGGGTCAGAGGAGGTTGGTGCAGACTCCTGGGTCCCAGGGTGGCTGGAAACAGGGTGCGGCTCCCGGCCTCGCTCGACCCTGCCGGCGCGCGGGCGCGGCGCGGAGCACCTGGCGACCCCGGGGCCAGCCTGTCGGGCCGGCGCCGGATTGGACGCTTCGCCCGCGCCGGCGGGGCCTGGGCGGCTAAAGCGGAATCCCGGGCTCCCTGCCTTTTGTCATCGGAGAAGGTTGAAGGCTCAGATTTTGCAGCGTCCTGACTCTTGGGCTGGCGTTCTTTTCACAAGTGTTCTGTCATTTCTAATGTAGAGACTAAGGGAAATCTTGAACAGAGGGAGCACAGGAAATAGAAGGTGTGTGGAGGAAAGTGTTAAGTCTGCACATTCCTGGCTCGGCGCCTGTGGCTCAACGGGCTAACGCACCAGCCACGTACACCTGAGCTGGCCGGGTTCGAATCCAGCCCCGGCCCGCCAAATAACAATGACGGCTGCAACCAAAAAATGGCTGGGCGTTGTGGCGGGCCTGCAGAGGCAGGAGACTCGCTTGAGCCCAGGAATTGGAGGTTGCTGTGAGCTGTGATGCCATAGCACTCTATCCAGGATAACAGCTCTGTATCAAAAAAAACACCGGTGCCTGTGGCTCAAAGGAGTAGGGCGCTGGCCCTATATGCGGGAGGTGGTGGGTTCAAACCCAGCTCCCGCCAAAAACCGCCAAACAAAACAAAAAAACCCCAAAAAACCCTGCACATTCCTGGAAACCATCCTTATGAAACTCTGAGACACATCAGTGTCTTAGCTCCCAAGTTCTCTTACTCACATTTCCCTGCCTTCAGAAAAAGGGGTGGTAGGTGTGTTACATTAGTGTTGAAGTGGAGTTTACGTTTATTAATAATGGAATTAAATACATTTTATTTAAAGTTGATCTCATCAAGATTGAATATTTTATCCACACAACTTAAGAGTCCTGTTCAGCTTCAAAGAATTGTGTGGGCTCCGAGCCTGTGGCTCAAGCGGCTAAGGCACCAGCCACATACACCGGAGCTGATGAGTTCGAATCCAGCCTGGCCAAACAACAATGACAACTATAACCAAAAAATAGCCGAGTGTTGTGGCGGGAACCGGTAGTCCCTGCTACCTGGGAGGCTGAGGCAAGACAATCGCTTAAGGCCAGGCGTTGGAGGTTGCTGTGAGCTGTGATGCCACGGACCTCTACCCAGGCTTGACGCTCTGTCTCAAAAAAGAAAGAAAGAATTGTGTGCAGTCTTTACTGCATATGAGCTTAGAAATTTTCTAATAGCTTATATCTGTTATGTGCCCTGCACTGTTAAGCATTTTGCACATATTTGTTTCCTTACAGCAGCATCCATGTGTTTTATCCTCATTTTTGTAGATGAGGCATTCATGGTAGAGAAAGGTTAAATAACTTGCCCAAAGTCACATACTAGAATTTGGCACATCAGGGGTTTAAATCCAGGCATTTTCTTTCCTGAACTGGTAGGGAAAAAATAAAGGCAAACCCATGCATTTACCCTTAGCACTCTTACATAGCATTCTGACCCTCAAAATGTTGAAGAGGCAGTCACTGGCTGTCTCTTCAATAAAAGGACTCCTCTTTAAATTAAAAAAAAAACACCCATATTTTAATGAAAAATCAGTATGATTCGTAAGCAGAAGTCACTCTTATTCATGGTCATCTTGTTGGGTTTTATTTGAGAGGAAAAAAGAAACAAAAACTCCCACTGAATTTTCCCCTAATTATTCCCAAAATGAACTTAATTCTCCGAATAAAACAATTTATTGTCTCACTGCCCTGTTTTGAACATTGTGTTGAATTCCACTGTCTCCTTTTTTATGTCACTTTCCCAGAAGCTATGTGGTTTAGACACAATGAATAAATGTGAATCTGACATTTCACAAGCAAGAATATAGTTTTGGGGAGGAAATTAGAGTTATTAATTTAACTATCACATGAATTTATTATTACCATGACTTCTAAAGAAGATTGTATTTTCTTTGAATTATACTCTTTTCAGATTTTGAGATACTTAATAATTCACTGGAAGTGTGAACTAGGAGTATCAAAGGGAGCATTGCTAGAAGGACAGCTAGTGATTTCCATAGAAGCATTACATTCTAAGCACCAGGCAAATGCTCTTCACTGTGTAACAACTAGTAAGTAGAGAAAGAAAAACCTATTGATTCTTGTCTTTGTTTTGTCATGGTTTGTGTCATATATTTTTTTAAAATGTCAATTAGACTCTTGTTCCAGATTTACAAATATTTCATACACGAAAGGTGAGTGGAATGACTCTTATCAGATTATTTATTTTTTATTTATTTGTGTTTTCGAAACAGTTTTACTTTCTTACCCTGAGTAGAGTGCAGTGGTATTAGCGCAGTAGCTCACAGCAACCTCAAACTCTTGGGCTCAAGTGATCCTCCTGCCTCAGCCTCCTGAGTAGCTGGGACTATAGGTGCCCAGCAGAACACCCAGCTATTTTTAGAGAAGGGGTCTTGCTCTTGCTCAGGCTGGTTTCAAACTCCTGAGCAATAATCCACCTGCCTTGGCCTCCCAGAGTGCTAGGATTACAAAATTGAGCCACCTGACCCAGCCCAGATTATTTATTTTTTACTGGCTTAGATGAAAATTGCTTAGAGACTCTGCACCCATCGCTCAGTAGTTAGGGTGCTGTCCATATGCACTGAGGCTGGTGGGTTTGAACCCGGCCAGGGCCTGCTAAACAAAAAAGACAACAGTAACAACAAAAAAAAGCTGAGTGTTAACAGTGGGCACCTGTAGTCCCAGCTACTTGGGAGGCTGACATAAGAAAATCGCTTGAGCCCAAGAGTTAGAGGTTGTGACGCCATGGCACTCTACTGAGGGTGACATAGTGAGATTCTGTCTCAAAAAAGAAATAAATAAAAATAGGGCAGTACCTGTGGCTCAGCAGGTAGGGCGTTGGCTCCATATACCTAGGGTGGTGGCCCTGGCTAAATTGCAACAAAAAAATAGCTGGGCATTCTAGTGGGCGCCTGCAGTCCCAGCTACTAGGGAGGCTGAGGCAAGAGAATAGCCTAAGCCCAGGAGTTGGAGGTCTCTGTGATGCTATAGCACTCTATCCAGGGCAATAAAGTGAGACTCTGTCTCAAAAAAAAAAAAAAAAGAAAGAAAAATAAAATTGCTTAGAAACAATATTATTTGCCCTTAGTTTTAATCTACTCTTTCAAAGAAAAATTATATTACAGTATGCTTTCCCTATTTCTTTCTTTCTTTCGTTCTTTTTTGTAGAGACAGAGTCTCACTTTATCGCCCTCAGTAGAGTGCCATGGCATCACACACCTCCAACTCCTGGGCTTAGGCAATTCTCCTGCCTCAGCCTCCCAAGTAGCTGGGACTAGAGGGGCCCACCACAATGCCCGGCTAAGGAATAAACTTCATATCTTTCTTTCTTTTTTTTTTTTTTTTGAGACAGAGCCTCAAGCTGTACCCTGTAGCGGGTTCCAATCCAGCCTGGGCCCGCCAAACAACAATGATGGCTGCAACCAAAAAATGGCCAGGTGTTGTGGCAGGCTCCTGTAGTCCCAGCTACTTGGGAGGTAGAGGCAGGAGACTTGCTCGAGCCCAGGAATTGGAGGTTGCTGTAAGCTGTGATGGCACAGCACTATATCCAGGGTGACAGCTTGAGGCTCTGTCTCAAAAAAAAAAAAAAAATTAGGGGAACAGAAGAGAAAATGATGAATGGGGTATGGTTTGATATTTATCATGTTGCAGTTAGTTTGAAAGTATCACTTTCAATTGGATTTTACTCTTTCATCATTTTTGTCATTTCTGTTGAGGAATGGCTGATGCATTGAGTGGCTCTGAAACAAATAATCTTTTTTTTTTTTGTAGAGACAGAGTCTCACTTTATCACCCTTGGTAGAGTGCCATGGCATCACACAGCTCACAGCAACCTCCAACTCCTGGGCTTAGGCGATTCTCTTGCCTCAGCCTCCTGAGTAGCTGGCACTATAGGAGCCCACCACAATGCCCGGCTAT
>CAUYON010103628.1:0-16858 GCA_963573935.1 Arctocebus calabarensis
CTAGGTCTAGAATCAGAAACTGGTCCCCCTGAAACCAAGGTAGAGAGGACTTTCCACCATCATCCTGACCACACGCACAGCAGTGAAGGAGGGAGGAATCCTCACTTGGAGTCATCACAGCTGGCTGAATAGGACTTCACTGGCCCTTGGGAAGTAAAGGTAACTTTTAGGACAGTCAACATGCCCTGCTCCAGCCACATACTGGGAGCTGGCCGGTTAACGCACGGCTGAAGCCTATGGAAACTCCTTGAGGGACTTGTCTTAATTGGACTTTGGGACTTTGGGAAAGGTGGGGGGAATGTCACAGGGAAAAGTAAAAACTCTATGTATATTAGCCCACCACCGTGGTACTATTAGGGCCTGAGTAGAGAATCTAAGAAGTCACAGTCCCTAAGACCTCAGTGCTAAAAAGTAATTAATATCGGCACCTGCAGAAACAAGCTGATATTGAGACCCCAAATTAAGGTATAGTGGAGTCTCAAAGGGGGGGAATGAGAGAGGATATCTGAGAAGGGTGAGGTCTGGGAGAACAGGTCTTCTCAAGGAGAGCACAAGGATACACTTGCAGGGTCCTCTCCATGGTGACTCAGCCCTTAGGAATATATAAACTTAAATTCCTGGAACTTGGAAATTTCCACTTCTATGAAATCCTATAATTCTGTGTGGCCTGGAATAGCATCTCCCTCTTGATTCAAACTGGCCCATGAGAAGGGTACCTGTGGGTTGAAACTTTTTGACTGTAAAGAGAGAAAGACCAAGCCAGTCGGGGAGCACGGCCATTTGGAATTCTTCTATGCCGTAAGCTCCCGACTGGTGAATAAAACCCTTCCTCTTAGAAACATGGTGTTTGGGTGCTCATTCTTGCTGTTGGGCCTCGTCTTACTGCAACAGTGGGAGGCACCTACTTATAATCCCAGTTACTTGGAGGCTGAGGCAAGAGAATCGCTTGAGCCCAGGAGTCTGAGGTTACTGTCAGCTATAGCTATGAAACCATGGCACTCTACTGGGGGTGATAAAGTGCAAGTCTGTCTCAAGAAAAAAAATAAAAATAAAAAATAAATAAATACCTTTCTTTTTTTTTTTTTTTTTTTGAGACAGAGTCTCACTTTGTCACCATTGGTAGAGTGCCATGGCGTCATAGCTCACAGCAACCTCAACCTCTTGGGCTCAAGCAGTTAACCTTACATGTTTTAATTTATATATATAAAATAAAATGACCCATTTCTATAACAACCCCAATGCAGTCTAATACATCTATTTTCATTCTCAGCATTTTGGTGTTTTTACTAAACCAAATGAATAAATACATTTAACTCTAACTGGTCTATAAGAATACTTGGATAAAACTAAAATATTTAAGTATCTAATTTTAAGCATTAGGATATAAAAAATTAATTACTATAATTACTGAAAAATTTTCCAAATAGCAAAGATTCCTTAACATATTATCAGTGGCTCATTGCTCAATACAGATAAATTCCAGTAAGTACAAAGAGAGGACAACACCTTGAAATAAGACTAGAGTGTGATCTATGACAAATAAAGTTCAGGTTTACCTCACCAAAAACAAACAAACAAACAAACAAATTTGTAATCCTAGCACTCTGAGAGGCCAATGTGGGTGGATTGCCTATGCTCGCCGATTCAAGACCAGCCTGAGCCAGAGGCGAGACCTCGTCTCAAAAAATAGCCACATGTTGTGGCGGGTGCTTGGAATCCCAGTGACCTGGGAGGGTCAGAGAAGAAAATCACCGGAGCTCAAGAGTTCAAGGTTGCTGTAAGGCAGGGCACTCTAATAAAGGTGACAAAATGAGACTGTGTCTCAAAAAAAAAGAAAAAGAAAATGTAGCAGAACAATAAGAAGTATAGCAAGCTCCAGTCAAAGGATAATAGAACATGATTTCTCTAAAATTGTGTGATTTTTCACTCCCATTTTGTCAGTGAATCAATGTTGTCAGATTTCTCTGGGATAGGGAAACCAAAGTTGTCCTTTCAAAAGCAAACTACTAAAATCTATCACAATATAGAAGTCCCCACTACTGAGAAAAGTAAGTAACCGAAAGACTTTTTTTTTTTTTTGTAGAGACAGAGTGTCCTTATAGCCCTTGGTAGGGAGGGCTTCACCTTATAGCCTGTGGCATCACACAGCTCACAACAACCTCCAGCTCTTGGGCTTAGGCGATTCCCTTGCCTCAGCCTCCCGAGTAGCTGGGACTACAGGCGCCCACCACAATGCCTGGCTATTTGTTGTTGTTGTTGTTGCAGTTTGGCCAGGGCTGGGTTTGAACCCGCCACCCTTGGTATACGGAGCTGGCGCCCTGCCCACTGATCCACAGGCGCCACCCCAGAAAGACTTTTTTTAATGAGTAGTTGGGGATGTAGAGGTGGGAAGTGGGTGATGGCTTTCCTTACCCATCTTAAGGGTCACAGCCAATATTCCCATAAGAAAAGAAAAGTTAACAAGAAAAAGCATAACAAATGTATTTAATGAAAATGTCCATGATATGGGAATCTTCAGAAATGGAGACCCAAAAGACCCAGGGAAAACTACATTTATGTTGCTTAGGTTAGATGTGGAATGGACAGCCATGTAGAAATGTGAGTGGACAAAGGGGTGATGTAAGGGTGATAGTCTGAGGTGATGTAAGGGACACATAGAGAGGCCTGTCTGTTCAGATCCTCTGTAGCCTCACTGTGGGGCATTCCTTTTCTATGGGCATAAGACAAGACACTTGTTACATGAGGGTCTTTAAGGCAGAAGGGAGAGAGTTTCCTTTCTAGGTTATTTTTAGGGAAGAGTGAAAGCACATAGAGTGAGAATAAGATGGGGTCTGTCTGACACAGCTGGTCCGGTCGGTTTAGGTCCTGCCTGACCTTCACCCCCTGACTCGCTTTCTTCCTTCTCCTTCCTCTTCCTCTTACCCTCCTCTTTCTCCTCCTCCTCCTTTTTTTGAGGCAGAGTCTCATTATGTCACCCTCGGTAGACATAATGAGATGTGGCATCACAGCTCACAGCAAACTCAAACTCTTGGGCTAAAGCGATTCTCTTTCCTCAGCCTCCCAAGTAACTGTGATGACAGATCCCCACCACAATGCCTGGCTATTTTTGTGTTGTTGTCATTATTGTTTGGCCAGTCCACACCAGGTTCGAACCCAACAGCCTTGTTGTATGTGGTCGGTACCCTAACCACTGAGCAAATGACCCCGAGCCACCCATTCTTACTGTTTTATAAATTTAGCTCCCACCTTAAAGATGACTATATTAAGTAGTTTAGGTGGATTAATTTAGGAGACTAAGTTGTAAATTAAAATGTTTTAGCTCTTGGGTTATATTAATTATTGTTTACTATGGGTCATGGATTCTGCAGATTATTATTTAAAATAAAGGTTAACATGATCTGCACTTTAAACTTAAATATATAAAATTGTAATTTCAGAAATGGAAGAACAGAACAGTCTTGGGGAAGCTATTCTCACTGTTCTCCCAAATCCCAGCTTTTTGACTAAGTTAGGTGGACAGATCCCTGTCTCTACATATTGGCTGATAGTGACAGGCTGCTGGAGCCTCTTCATCTGGTAACAAGAGGAGTTTTAGTTTCTATGACCCACCTTGGGGGAGAGAAATTCTGGTTTTTACGCCTTTCCTCTGGGGAGAAAAAGGAAGCAGAAACAGGAGAGCAAGAAGAGATCAGAAAGATCTTGTTTCTTTTTTTTTTATTTTTTTGAGGCAAAGTCTCACTGTGTCACCCTGCGTAGAGTGTGGTGGTGTAATTATAACACACAGCAACCACAAACTCTTGGGCTCAAGCAGTCTTCTTGCCTCAACTTCCCAAATAGCTGGGACTACAGGTACCCACCATGATGCCTGGCTAGTTTTTCTATTTTTAGTAGAGATGGGGGTCTCGCTCTTGCTCAGGCTGGTCTTCAACTCCTGAGCTCAAGCAATCCACCCATCTCAGCCTCCCTGAGTATCAAGATTACAGGCATGAATCACCTCCCCCAGCTTGACAGACCTGATTTCTGAGGCCTCCCGTCTCCTTCAGGTGAAAGTGCTCAGCATGCCAAGGTGCCACCCTGTAGGGTATGGTGTTCTGAGCCCCAGCAAGGACATGTGGCAAATCATAAATCTATTCAGAAGGCCAGGATATATTTTCTGGAAAATGATTTTACCAATATATTTGGGAATTTATCATAAATGTGTTGCTGTATATTTAACTATTAATATAGAATAATAAATATATAAATAAAATATATATAATAAATATACTGTAATAATATAACATATATAATAAATATACTGTAATAAGTGAATTTAACTAAATTAATTCTGTCTCCTGAACCTTATCATGTATTTTGAGTTTTTGAATTGTTTTCATTTCAATATATTTAGGAGGTACAAGTGGAGCTTTGTTACTTGGCCATGTTGCTTGGTGGGAAAGTCTGGGTTGTAGGTGGGGGGAGCAGGCTGGCAGGGTCCCCACAGCCTGGGTAATACTCAGGAGTGACCCCCAACCACTTCTCCTCCTTTAACAACATTCTTTTCACCTACCACAAGTCACATAGCCCATGCATACTTTATTTTACTTTCTTGGTCATTGGCAAGCACACAATTTTTTCTCGTTAAGGTTGTGCAACCTACCTCATGTGCATCCTTGTTAAGACACTGTATAAATAAAGCTGTTTCAATGGTTCAGGTGCTGGCTGCAGTTATCAGCTGACAGTTCTCCCGAGGCCATCGTATCTCTCGTCTCCTGTCTTTCTTGACTTTATTTCTCCACTTCCCACCATTTCCACTCAGGTCAACTCTCCCTCCTCATGCTGTTTTGCAAGAGGTTCGCCCCTCATCTGAATAGCGCACATTGTAACCAATTGGTAACTTTTCATTCCTTCATTCCCCTCCCATAATCCCTCTTCTGAGTCTCCAGTGTCTATAACGTTTCTCTGTAGAGAACTACACACTTCTGTAAGCTAAGCAAATCTTTAAAATCTTTGTTCCCCTATGAAGAAGTTATTGCTAAATGCCTGATAAGATGGACTACTAACTTTACTTGCCAATAAAGATAAAGCATATTAAAACTTCTCATTTCCTGGCACATAGCTATTTCCTTGCAAAAGGCCTATGTTAACTAGCATATGTGGTCAGTTAATACATGTTACTCACAAACACAACCCTCTACATTGTGGTAATAAATGCTTCATTTTGCTTCACTCCCTAATCTACATAAATAGCACAGAAAAGAAAACGCCACCCATTAATGAACATAATATTTTTATCTTTCAGGAGAATATCACCAAGTCTGCTAGATACAAACTTCCTATAGAAAGGCTGGCAAAACTAATACATTATCTAACAAAGAAAAATAAACTATCTAACAGAACGGGGATGGGGAGAGTGGGGGGGAGAGTGAGAAAACTCACAGCACCTAACTGCACCTTTGAAGAAAAAGATCATAGCGCACACATACCCTTTGATTAATTAACCACCTACGGCTTAACTTGCTGCCTTTGACAATTTGCTTTAATAGCACTTGAAGAGTTCCCAAGTTGGCAGAGGAGCGTGAGCTCCCTCCCCCATCAGACAGACCACATTTCAAGGAGACTGATAAGCCTCCCTCACAGTGAATAGGAAAAAAGTAAAAGAGAAAAACAAATGCAGCTGCCTTCTGCTATCAGCTGGCAGCAATAACTAATTTTTTTTCTCCTTCCTTTAATCTCAAGAAAAACACTTACCTTCAGTACTGGCACTTCATTCTTTCACTTTTGTGTTGTGCTCTTTCCTCTCTCTTGCAAAGTAAACATAAACTTTTTCTTCTTTCTAACCTAAACATTGTGTCAAGAATTCCTTCTCAGCCCATGACAACTATATTATATTAAAGATTTTAACAACATAGTTAATTCTGTCAACCTCCATGCCTTAATTTCCCATGAGCAAGCATTGTAGATCTTTCTTTCTTTGTTTAAATTAAGATAGAGTCTTACTTTGTTTCCCTTGGTAAAGTGCCGTGGCATCGTAGCTCACAGCAACCTCAAACTCTTGGGCCCAAGTGATCCTCTTGTCTTAACCTACCAATGAGCTGAGATTACATTCATTCACTAGTTTTATTTCTTCAAAAAGAAAAAGATAAAAGGATTTTTGGAAGTAAATGCCTTTTCAGGGCCATAGAAAAGGCTTCTGAACATGAGTTCAGTTGATAGAAACTGAGGTAAAGGTGTAATGCATACCTATTTATGGATTTACAAAAAGGAATATCTCTGATAAATTGGTCTGTGCACAGGCACATACCTCAGTCTATGCAAGTAATAATTCTCTTCCTTGTTTTCTGTCAAAGTCAAATTTCTGAGAATTTAAGGCTTTATTTATTTATTTTTTCATTCATTCATTTTGAGACAGAGTTGCCCTGGGTAGAGTGTCGTAGCATTCTACCTTACAGCAACCTCCAACTCTGGGGCTCAGGTGATCCTCTTGCCTCTGTTTTTTTTTTGTTTTTTTTTTTTTTGGTTGTTGTTTGTTTGTTTTTTTAAAAAAGAGTCTCATATGTTGCCCTCAATAGAGTGCTATGGCATCACAGCTCACAGCAACCTCCAACTCTTGGGCTTAAGCAATTCTCTTGTCTCAGCCTCCAAAGTAGCAGGGACTACTGCCTTGGCCTCCCAAGTGTTAAGACTATAGGTGTGAGCCACCTAGCCTGGCCAGAATTTAAGGCTTTAGAACAATCCCTTAAAAGCAGTGAACCATACAAGGTAAAGACTCTTGGGATTGGCAGCCAGGCATGATCTAGCAATACCTGGGCTTAAATCTTACCATTTAAAGGTGCAACAGTAGATTATGTACTTTGAGAAAATTCAACAGATGAAAATTTGAGCTTAAATCAACAACTTAGGGAGCTCCCCTTTGTATAAAACTTTATCATGAATTCCATCCAAATAGATACATTGCTTTGATCACTGCAAATAATTTTAACTTTCAAATTAGCTATTTCTCTGAATCGCTAAATATAGTCATACATGTATTTGAACGCCACAAATTACAAAGTGGATCTCACATACATATATCATTTTCTAACTCACAAGTGGAGGAAATACAACTTTAATTCCTAATGCCACTGAAAGAAATTAGAAATATTTCACCTGGCCAGGCATGATGGCTCCCATCTGTAATCCCAGCACTTTGGGAGGCTGACACAGGAGGATCACTTAAGGCCAGGAGTTTGAGGGCAGCCTGAGCAACATAGTGAGACCCCCCACCTCTACAATAAATTTTAAAAAATTAGACAAGTATGCTGACGCACGGCTATAGTGTCAGCTACTTAGGAAGTAAGACAAGATGATTCCCTGAGCTAGGATTTCCAGGCTGCAATGAGCTCTGATTGTACCACTGCATTCTAGCTTAGGTGACAGAGCCATACCATGTCTCAAAAAATAAAACGAAACAAAACAAAAACAAAAACAAAAATAGGCCAAGGACAGTGGCTCATGCCTGTAATTCTAGCACTTGGAGTTCCTTGAGCTCAGGTGTTCAAGATTAGCCTCAGTAAGAGCAAGGCCTGGTCTGTACTAAAAATAGAAAAATAGCTGAGTGTTATTGCAGGTGCCTGTAGTTCTGCCTACTTGGGAGGTTGAAGCAAGAGGAACTCTCGAGCCTGAAAGTTTCAGGCTGGAGTAAGACTCTGTCTCAAAACAAACAAACAAACAAAAAAATTAACATAAAATTCAGAGATTCAGTTTAGTTCTTATAATTAAAGTCAGCATTTCTCTTTCTTTTTAAAGTCATATCTTCCTATCTTATGTCATTCCACCAAGAAAAAAACTGAAAGAATTTAAAATAGTATAAAATATGAGAGTTGTGATATTCATTTCATACATAAGAAACTAAAAGTAAAGCTATATTCCCTGGCAAGAGGTAAAAAGTCCTCCATAACACCATCTTTTACGGTTACACTAAATTTAGAACATTCTGAATGTTTGCAAAGCCAAAATGGTGAATAAGAAAAAGAAAATAAAAAACTATGAGCCTGGCTCGGCGCCTGTGGCTCAACGGGCTAGGGCACCAGCCACGTACACCTGAGCTGGCGGGTTCTAATCCAGCCTGGGCCCGGCAAACAACAATGGTGGCTGCAACCAAAAAATGGCCAGGCGTTGTGGTGGGCGCCTGTAGTCCCAGCTACTTGGGAGACTGAGGCAAGAGACTCACTTGAGCCCAGGAATTGGAGGTTGCTGTGAGCTGTGATGTCACGGCACTCTACCCAGGGTGATAGCTTGAGGCTCTGTCTCCAAAAAAAAAAAAAAACAAAACTATGAGCTAGGTGTCAGCCTCCCAAAATGGGAGTTTCTATGAATATTTGGAACCCTAGAATGGGTTTATCAGTCATTTGAGGACATACATAATTGTTTTTATCTGTAAAGAACTTTTACTTATGGGCAATCATAGCATAATATCAAAAAATAAATGTCTGGCACAGAGTTTCTGTGTATGATGCTACACCAGAGGGTATAAATATGACTTCTAAGGCTATTCATAGCAATCCTAACAATTTCATGATATAACGCTTTTTTTTCCTTAATATTATACCCTAAGGATAATTTTCCAAATGAGTTGCACTCTAAAAGTGTTTTGCTCCTTTTTTTTTTTTTTTGACACTGAGTCTCAGTCTGTCCCCCTGAGTAGAGTACAGTGGGGTCAGCAAAGCTCACAGCAACCTCAAACTCCTTGGCTCAAGTAATTCTCCTTCCTCAGCCTTAGACTTCTGAGAAGCTGGGCCTATAGGCTCCTGCCTCTACACCCAGCTAATTTTTCTATTTTCTCGAGAGCACTAGTGTTACCTCATTTCTACAAACAATTAGCTGTGTGTGATGGCATATGCTTGTGTTCCCAGCTACTTGGGAGGCTGAGGCAGGAGGATCACTGGCCCAGAATCTTTTTTTTTTTTTTTGAGACACCGTCTCATTCTGTCACCCTTAGTAGAGTGCTGTGGCATCGCAGCTCACAGCAACCTTCAACTCTTGGGTTTAAGCAATTCTCTTGCCTCAGCCTCCCGAGTAGCTGGGACGACAGGCACCCACCACAATGCCTGGCTATTTCAGTTGCCACTGATGTTTTAGCTGGCCAGGGCAGGGTTTGAACCTGCCACCCTCAGTATATGGGGCCGGTGCTCTATGCACTGAGCCACAGGCACCGCCCAGCCCAGAATCTTGAGGTTACACTGAGCTATGCTCACAACACTGCCTTCAAGCACTAGTAATGTAGCAAACTCCTGTCTCAAACAAATAAGAAAAGAAATGAAGAGAAAACAAAAGAAAATAGGGTTCAAACAAGGGAACAAATGGAATGGACTATATTTCTACTTAGGATACTCTGGCTGTGATTGGAAACTAAATGGAAGGTGGAGTAGCTTTGGAGCTTGGCTGAATGGTAGGGACATGTATTGACATAAGAAAGTTGGTTGCAATATCAGAGTTGGGGAAAATGGGACAGCTCAAAGCACTTTGAGTTTAACTGTCTATAGAACACGTAAGTGGTGATGTCCAGGACTAAAGTTCATAGAGAGATCATGGTTGAGATATTAATTTGTGATTGATCAACACATTTGAAATCGTAGATCTAAGCTTGCCATTAAAAATAATTATAAGTGCAGCTCAGCACCTGTAGCACAGTGGTGACGGTGCCAGCCACATACACTGAGGGTGGCAGGTTTGTACCTGGCCCAGGCCAGCTAAACAAAAATGACAACTACAACAAAAAATATCCGAACACTGTGGTGGGCAGCTGCAGTTCCAGCTACTTGGGAGGCTGAGGCAAGAGAATCGCTTGAGCCCAAGAGTTTGAGATTGCTGTGAGCTGTGACACAACGGCACTCTACCAAGGGTGACACAGTGAGATTCTGTCTCAAAAAAAAAAAAAAATATATATATATATATATAAAACGATTAAATGTGTGTTTGTGAAAAAAATCCACTTCCAAGTTCCTACATGCTAAATCTAAACTATAAATTTGTAAATAATTATAATAGGTAAATGAATGTTTACATAAAGTATCCACTTCCAAGCTCCTGTGAATGAGATCATAGGCATGATTACATTGCATTCATTATTGTAGTAACAACAGTAATTTATTTTGCAAATTGTACCTGAGTTGTGGTTATCCATTTTCTGTTTGCCTCAGTACATTATTGTGAAATAAGCAGCATAAAAATTAACGACCAGGCACACAGTCCCAATTTTCAAGATATTGTACTTGACGAAGAGTTTTTAATCTCCCCCAGCTGCAATTCATTTTAGACTAAGAGACAGTTCTTTCGTTTTTAATTAACTTTCCTTGAGCTTGCAATTGTTGTTCATAATAGAAGAATAGTTTTCTAAAGAATAGCTTATACAATAGCTTTCACTTATTGTATAAGAATGTGGTAAAAATTCAATGATCTTGTTATGCTGTAATCTTTTTTCTGTGATGCTGCTATATCTTTACTCTCTTCTTTATTAACGTATCTAGTCCTTGAGCACAGTTAATTCTCAAGTGTTTAATTATGTACCCCAAAAATTCAGAAGAAAAGGTACCTTCTTTATGATTTTCCATACTTATTATTCCAAGCTTCCATGAAAATAAAAAAGAATGAGAGTAGAAACTAGGGCTCATTTTTAGTGCCTAAACCAGCCTGCCCTTAAACAAACAATTAGGTCTAACTTCTAGGAGACGAGTAAAGAAAAATAAGTTTAAGAGGAAACTAGAGGAAGAAAACAGAAGTGTGTCGTGACAGACAAGATGAGAGTCTCCCTTGTTTCACTGTGAATCTGGGGAAAACAGAGAAGGCAGAGCTGAACAAGAAATTATACTGATGAGCTATTTTGGTAAAAAAAAAAAAATCTTTCAATGAGGCATGGTGGAGGCAAAACATTGAGCAGTGACTTCTATACCTGTCAATCTTGGTTGGCTGAAGAATAGCAAAGGCTAAAATTACTCCTATATATAAAACCCTTAATAATGAGAACAATTACTGAATGTACCAAATAGACACAATTCTCTTTCAAATGGTTGTTCAAGGAACTCCTTTGAAAAATACATTTAGAGAGCGGTGCCTGTTGCTCAGGGGTAGGGCGCTGGCCCCATGTATTGAGGTGGTAGGTTCAAACCAGACCCCAGCCAAAAACTGCCAAAAAATAAAATAAAATAAAATAAAAATAAAAATAAAAAAATTCAAGAAAAAAAGAAAAATTGAATGATGTTGCTGTGGAGCTGACAGAATATGTAACCAAAGATACACTGTAAAAATTAATAAATAGGCACTTAAGGAAGCAATGCCCTCTACATAACAAGAGTGCAAGGCAGAGTTATAAGATCATAGAGACAAGATGATAAGAATGACATGAAAAAAGTAAAAAATAAAAATATAAGCAGACTACAAATAAAAATTTATATTGGAATAGCACAAAGAAGATACTGCCTAAAAGGCAGGAATATGGGAAGAAGAAGGGGAAAGAAAGGGAAAAATGAAATGGAAATGAATAGAGTAGATTATAACTCAAGAAAAGAACAATAAAAATCTTGATAAGTCAGTTTGGTTTCATTACCTTTTCAAAATAACCAATATGTAATATTAATGACACAAAAAGACCTACAGTGTCGTGTATAAAAAATGCAGTGGCTTGTTAAAATGGGATTCTTTCTGTCTTCCACCTTTTCTGATGTCCCAAAAGTCCAAGAATAAAACAAAGGTTAAAAGTACATTCCTATCCCAAAGTGATATTGTAAACAGCCCACAAAAGATTCATAGAGAAGTCAGTCAACACCAGTTGACTCAACATCTACCTCAAGGGCATAAATAAGGTGACATTCAGAGACCTAAAGAAAGGTCAGTGGAACTTTGAGGACAGTGTGGCCTTAGAGAGAACATAAGTGCCAAGCCTGCAGCTGCTAAAAATCCCTAATATCAAGAAATTACATATGGGCCAGGCACAGTGGCTCATGCCTGTAATCCTAGCACTCTGGGAGGCCAAGACAGGTGGATTGCTTGAGCTCACAAGTTCCAGACCAGCCTGAACATGAGCAAGACCCCATCCAAAATAGAAGACCTGGCTCGGCGCCTGTGGCTCAGTGGGCTAAGGCACCAGCCACGTACACCGAAGCTGGCGGGTTCGAATCCAGCCCGGCCCGCCAAACAACAATGATGGCTGCAACCAAAAAATGGCCAGGCATTGTGGCGGGTGCCTGTAGTCCCAGCTACTTGGGAAGCAGAAGCAAGAGACTCGCTTGAGCCCAGGAATTGGAGGTTGCTGTGAGCTGGGATGCCACAGCACTCTACCCAGGGTGACAGCTTGAGGCTCTGTCTCAAAAATAAATAAATAAATAAACAAAATAGAAGACCTACCCACGTGTTGTGGCTGTGCCAGTAGTCCAAGCCACTTGAGAGTTGGGCCCCGAGCTCACAGATTCGAGACCCCACCCTGCATAAGAGTGAGACCCAGCCTCTAAAAAATAGCCAGGTGTTTTGGAGGCTGCCTATAGTCCAGCTACTTGGGAGGCTGAGGCAAGAGAATAGCTTGAGCCCAAGAGTTCGAGGTTGCTATGAAATATGATGTCACAGCACTCTACCGAGGGTGACAAAATGAGACTTGGTCTCAAAATAAAAACAACAAAAAAAGAAAGAGGATAACTTAAGGAAGGAAGTAAGGAAGGAAGAGAAGAAAATACATCTGGCTAGTTCCTCTGCTGGAAGAGCTGAGAGAGGTACTGCACTGGAATTAGTCTGCATTCACAGTTTGTCAGGACTAAGTGCTAGATGTGAGTCATAGACAAGAGAAAGCCATCCCCCAGCTATATTTAAAAGAGGTTCAACTACAGGGAAGAGGGAGGGTGAGAGAGAGACAGGCAGACAGACAATCATAAAGACCAGCCAAGGAAGTGTTTTCCTTTTTCCATTTTGTAGGTCAGTGGGAAATGATAAGGATCATTGGAAAAAAAAAAAAAGGAAACAACTGCCAAGATCAAAACGAACAGAGACCATCAAGGCCAGATTATCACAGAACCAGTGACGTAACACCTTTCTACACCTCTTTCTTTTCTTTTTTTTGTCTTTTTTTTTTTTTTTTTGAGACAGAGTCTCACTTTGTTGCCCTTGGTAGAGTGCTGTGGTATCAAACCTCACAGTAACCTCCAACTCTTGGGTTCAAGTGATTCTCTAGCCTTAGCTTCCCATGGAGCTAGGACTACAGGTGCCCGCCACAATGCCAGACTATTTTTAGACACAGGGTCTCTGGCTCAGGCTGGTCTGGAACCTGGGAGGTAATCCACACGCTTCAGCCTCACAGAGTGCTAGGATTACAGGTGTGAGCCAGTGAGCCCAGCTATACCCTTGCTTTTCCATCTTAGTACTCTTACCAAATTCTGGAAAGATTCAGAGGCAGCCAGATGTATTGAGACAGGAAGTAAAAGCACACACCATTGATTTTCCAGTAAACAGTTGAGTGCCAGTTCTTGCCTCTTCTTAATTTTTTGAGAGACAGAGTCTCACTTTATCATCCTCAGTAGAGTGCAGTGACATCATAGCTCACTGCAACCTCCAATTCCTGGGCTTAGGCGATTCTCTTGCCTCAGTTTCCCCAGTAGCTGGGACTACAGGCACCCACCACAATGTTTGGCTGTTTTTTGTTGCAGTTTGGCCGGGGTCAGGTTCAAACCCGCCACCCTTGGTATATGGGGCTGGGGCCCTACCCCCTGAGCCAAAATCACCACCCAGCCTCTTGTCCATTATTAAGACCAAGTGATATATGGGAGAAAATGAGATATAAGACCTACATAACCCTCAATTTTAAGCATAATACATCTATAAAATAATTCTGTTTTTCCGAAGTATGTGAATAAAATTTGTTTGCATACATGTAATTCCACCAAAGGCGTCTAAACTTTGAACCAATTACATGAAATAGAATTCTTTTTTTTTTTTTTGACCTGGGAGGCTGCTCTAAACTGGGCTCTCATGGGTGCCTGCTGGCTCAAGAGTTCAGCATTCTGCAGTCCTCCCTGTAGCACTTTCTTTCTTTTTTTTTTATTGTTTTTATTATTAAATCATAGTTGTGTACATTAGTGCAGTCAAGGGGTACAATGTGCTGGTTTCATATACAATCTGAACTATTTTCATCAAACTGATTAACATAGCCTTCATGGCATTTTCTTAGTTATGTATGAAGACATTTATATTCTGCATTTAGTAAGGTTCACCTGTACCCTTCTGAGATGCACTGTAGGTGTGGCCTCACAAATTACCCTCCCTCCACCCTAATTTCACCCCTCCCCACCCCTCCCTGCCCCCTTTCCCCATATTCTTGTGTTATAGTTGGGTTATAGCCTTCATATGAAAGCTATAAATTAGCTTCATAGTAGGGCTGGGTACATTGGATACTTTTTCTTCCATTCTCGAGATACTTTGCTAAGGAGGATGTGTTCCAGCTCCATCCATGTAAACATGAAAGAGGTAAAGTCTCCATCTTTCTTTAAGGCTGCATAATATTCCATGGTATACATGTACCACAATTTATTAATCCATTCTTGGGTCCATGGGCACTTGGGCTTCTTCCATGACTTAGCAATTATGATTTGGGCTGCAATTAACATTCTGGTACAGATGTTTTTCTTCTAATGTGATTTTTGGTCTTCTGGGTATATACCTAGTAAAGGAATTATAGGATTGAATAGCAGGTCAATTTTTAGATCTCTAAGTATTCTCCAAACATCCTTTCAAAAGGAACATTCCAGCAGTGTAGAAGTGTTCCCTTTTCTTCATATCCATGCCAACATCTCTGGTTTTGGGATTTTGTGATGTGGGCTAATCTTACTGGAGTTAGGTGATATCTCAAAGTAGTTTTGATTTGCATTTCTCTGAAGATTAAGGATGGTGATCATTTTTTCATATGTCTGTAGGCTGTGCACCTGTCTTCTTTAGAGAAGTTTTTCTTCAAGTCCTTTGCTCACCCTGAGATGGGATCACTTGTTCTTTTCTTGGTAATATGTTTGAGTTCTCTGTGGATTCTAGTTATTAAACCTTTGTTGGAGCATAACCTGCAAATAAATACTTTTTCCCATTCTGAATGCTGTCTGCTTGCTATACTTACTATGTTCTTGGCTGTAAAGAAGCTTTTTAATTTGACCAGGTCCCAATAGTGTTTCTTTGATACTGCTTCAATTGCCTGGGGAGTCCTCCTCATAAAATATTCACCCAAGCTGATTCCTTCAAGAGTTTTCCCTGCACTTTCTTCTAGAATTTTTATAGTTTCATGTCTCAAGTTTAAATCTTTAATCCAGTGAGAGTCTATCTTAGTTAATGGTGAGAGGTGTGGGTCCAGTTTCAGTCTTCTACAGGTTGGTAGCTAGTTCACCCAGCACCATTTGTTAAATAGGGAGTCTTTTCCCCACCTAATGTTTTTAATTGGCTTGTCAAAAATCAAGTAATGCTAAGTAGCTGGATTCATCTCTCGGTTCTCTATTCTGTTCCAAACATCTACCTTTTTGTTTTTGAGCCAGTACCATGCTGTTTTGATCACTATTGATTTATAGTACAGTCTCAGGTCTGGTAGCATGATTCCTCCTGCTTTGTTTTTATTTCTGAGTAATTTCTTGGCTATTCAAGGTTTTCTTCTGATTCCATATAAAATGAAGTATTTTTTTGAGATCTTTAAAATATGACAGTGTAGCTATAATAGGAATTGCATTAAAATTATATATTGCTTTGGGTAGTATAGACATTTTAGCAATGTTGATTCCTCCCAGCCATGAGCATGGTATGTTTTTCCATTTGTTAACATTTTCACCTATTTCTTTTCTTAAAGTTTCATAATTCTCTTTATAGAGATCTTGCACATTCTTTGTTACGTAAACTCCCAAATATTTCATCTCCTTTGGAAATGTGAAAGGAATAGAGTCCTTGACTGTTTTTTCGATTTGGCTATTGCTGGTATATATAAAGGCTACAGATTTATGGGTGTTGATTTTGTAGCCTGACACATTGTTGTATTCCTTGATCACTTCTAAAAGTTTTGTAGTAGAATCCTTGCTGTTTTCCAGATATACAATCATATCATCTGCGAAGAGTGAAGTCTGATCTCTTCTGACCCTTGATCGCCTTTTCTTCCCTAATTGCAATGGCTAGAACTTCCATGACAATGTTGAAGAGCAGAGGAGATAATGGGAAACCTTGCCTGGTTCCTGATCTAAGTGGAAATGATTTCAATTTAACTCCATTCAATACGATATTGGCTGTGGGTTTGCTGTAGATGACCTCTATCAGTTTAAGAAATGTCCCTTCTATATCAATTTTTTAAAGTGTTCTGATCATGAAGGGATGCTGGATATTGTCAAAAGCTTTTTCTGCATCAATTTATAGAATCATATGGTATTTATTTATTTATTTATTTATTTATTTTGTAGAGACAGAGTCTCACTTTATTGCCCTTGGTAGAGTGCCATGTTGTCACACAGCTCACAGCAACCTCCAACTACTGGGCTTAGGAGATTCTCTTGCCTCAGCCTCCCAAGTAGCTGGGACTACAGGCGCCCACCACAATGCCCAGCTATTTTTCTATTTTGCAGTTCGGCTGGGGCCAAGCTTGAACCTTCAGTATATGGGGCCGCTGCCCTACTTGATGAGCCACAGGTGCCGCCCTGGTCTTTATTTTTTAATTTGTTTATGTGCTGAATTACATTTATAGATTTACGTATATTGAACCAGCCTCAAGACCCTGGGATAAAGCCCACTTGGTCATGGTGTATAATTTGTTTGATGTGCTGTTGGATTCTGTTTGTTAGCATCTTGTTAAATATTTTTGCATCAATATTCATTAGTGATATTGGTCTATAGTTTTCTTTTCTTGTTG
>CAUYON010103629.1:0-11833 GCA_963573935.1 Arctocebus calabarensis
ACTTGAAGAGAAACTTCTCTAAGGAAGACAGGCGCACGGCCTACAAGCACATGAAAAAATGCTCATCATCCTTAATCATCAGAGAAATGCAAATCAAAACTACCTTGAGATATCATCTAACTCCAGTAAGATTAGCCCACAGAACAAAATCCCAAAACCAGAGATGTTGGCATGGATGATTCCTTTACTAGGTATATATCCAGAAGACCAAAAATCATATCACAATAAAGATATCTGTACCAGAATGTTTATTGCAGCCCAATTCATAATTGCTAAGTCATGGAAGAAGCCCAAGTGCCCATCGACCCACGAATGAATTAATAAATTGTGGTACATGTATACCACGGAATACTATGCAGCCTTAAAGAAAGATGGAGACTTTACCTCTTTTGTGTTTACATGGATGGAGCTGGAACACATTCTTCGTAGCAAAGTATCTCAAGAATGGAAGAAAAAGTATCGAATGTACTCAGCCCTACTATGAAGCTAATCTATAGCTTTCATGTGAAGGCTAAAACCCAATTATCGCACACGAAATGGGGAAAGGGGCAAGGGAGGGGAGGGGAAAGGATGGATGGAGAGAGGGTGATTGGTGGGATCACCCTTATGGTGCATCTTACAGTGTACAAGTGAAAATTACTAAATGTAGAGTATAAATGTCTTCATATAGTGATTAAAAGGCCATGAAGGCTATGTTAAATAGGTCAATGAAAATATTTCAGATTATATATAAAGTCAGCACATTGTGCCCCAAGATTGCACCAATGTACACAATTATAATTTAATAAAAATTAAAAGAATAAATAAATAATTATAATCCTATTGTATATAATTTATCTTACTTCAAGATCTCTTATAAATAGCTAAGTAGTAAATAGTTTTTAAACAAACATATATATCATTAATAACCATTATTAGTAAATTCAATTAATTTATTCAGTAAGTAATGATTATTGAAGCAACTCCTATGTGCTTGCCAATGTATGGGTTCATTTACATAAAAGAAAATCTCTTTCGTTCATTAATATTATTTTCATATTGTCTATAAGGAGAGTGACTAATCTGAGATCATTCAATTATAGCATAGTAGAAGCAGAGGCTTACTAGCCCTGATGATTGCAGGTTGTAGGGTCTTTCACTAGATTGCGGTTGGGCTGAAGATTATAGTTGACCCTGACCCCGTAATTTTTTATTTTTTTTAGACAGAATCTCACTCTGTCACCCAGGCTAGAGTGCCATGGCTTCAGCCTAGCTTATAGCAACCTCAAACTCCTAGAATCAGGTGATCCTTCTGTCTCAGCCTCCCAAGTAGCTGGACTACAGGTGCTCACCACAAACATCCTCCTTATGTTTCTATTTTTAGTAGAGATAGGGTCTTGCTCTTGTTCAGGCTATTCTTAATTTCCTGAGCTCAAGCAATCCTCTCTCTTCAGCCTCCAAGATTGCTAGGACTACAGGCAAGAGCCACCATGCCCGTCTTTGACCCTGGGACTTAATTAATAAAATTAAACTTTATTTAATGTTCTTGAGTAACTATAACATTGAAATTTGAAACTTGGGTTCAAACTTGGCTATGCCATGTTCTTGTGCTCATACTAGATGACCTTGAACATTTAACCTTTCTGAGAATTAAATTCCTCAAATATGAATTGGGGTAGTGTTTACCTCATAGTATTGTTCTGATGATCAATTTAATTGGTACATGTGCACTTAATATATGAAGAAGGCTTACTGATAAGTGCATCAGGAATTAGGCGTTATTGTTATTGCTAAATAAGAGCTACTTTGACAGATCTTTAATGTGACTGAGAAGAAATTTCATGAGATCTTGTGACAGTTAAATAATTCTATCTACATACAATGCTCATACACATACCTGACAACAAATATAAGCTATTATTGTAGTAACCTAATGTGACTAACACCAGGTATTAATCTTATAATATGTCTCCCGTAAAAAAAAAAATCTGTCATGGTAGTTGCTCTGGAGTTATTTTAGACCTCCGTACCATTCTGTCCACAGATGGAAGAATGTAAATTTAGAATATTTGTTTTTTGGTATCAAAACTTATCTAAACAGTTTTATTAAACAAAATCCATCCGACAAATTCTAATTTTAAACTTAAGAGAGTATTATGCATGTTAAATATAAGGAAAGGCAACAAAATTCAGGAAGCAGTTTCTCCATGAACAAATGGAGGATGTAGAAAGGAATTTTTAGTATTTTTAAGGTCCATCCAAGTTCAACTGCCTCTTTCCTGCTGATTCACATCTGATCAGCCTGTTTTTTTAATACATTAAATCATTATATTCCCAGAGTTTTCATGTCGTGGACATATTTGGAATGGATGAGTGATAGGGCAGAGCGGAACTTGGGAGACTGTCTTGAATTGTGTTTGCACAGAAGACACAGAAAAGCTTCATGCAGATTAAGAACAAGCTATTTATGTGTTTATGCAAAGGTAATGCCCCTTAGAAACATTCCTTGGTATGGATAGCATAAAACTAAATCAATGTTTATTTACTTTAAATTGTGAGTGCTCTTGTTTATAATTATAATATTTTATGATTTGCAATAATCCGTAACCATTAATTTGTTACGAAAATGGAGAGAAGAATGGCAAGAAAGGGTATAGTGAAATAATACAATTATTGCAATATTCTTGCAATAATATTTTAGGTAATACTGACAAGTGATTTAATCCCACTCACCTCAATTTTTTTTTTTGAGACAGAGCCTCAAGCTGTCATCCTGGGTAGAGTGCTGTGGCATCACAGCCTCCAATTCCTGGGCTCAAGCGAGTCTCCTGCCTCTGCCTCCCAAGTAGCAGGGAACACAGGCTACCGCCACAATGCCCGGCCATTTTTGTTTGGGTTGCAGCCGTCATTGTTGGTTGGCGGGCCTGGGCTGGATTCGAACCCGCCAGCTCAGGTGTATGTGGTTGGCGCCCTAGCCCACTGAGCCACAGGCGCCAAGCCCACTCACCTTAATTTTCTGATTGTAAAATGATATAAATGTACAGACAAATCTCTACGGCCCATTCTACTCTGTTCTTGTATATATATGTACATAAATGCAATTTATATTACTCACTGATTAATTAAATTTTGTTAATTAAAATTTTATTAATAAATGGGCAATGTTATATTTACTAAAGAAGCTGATTAAATATAAAATATTAATATTAATATTCTTTTTAAAAATTTTTATTTGTGTATAACAGGTCTACATAGCTTAGGGATGCATGTGATACTTTAATATACTCATATAATGCATAATTATCCATCAGTGTGCTTGGGACATACATCACCTTAAATATTATTTATTTATTTATGCAAGGAAACACTCAAACTATTGTCTTCTATTTGGCATGTTCAATAGATTACTGTAAACTGTAGTCAGTCATGTGATATAACCCTAGTTCATATTTCTTCTATCAGACTATATTTATACCCATTAATCACCTACATTATATTCCCCCACACATTTTGGCCTCTGGTAACCACTAATCATTTCTCTACCTCCATGACAGCCACTTTATGAGCTTCCATAAATGAGTGAGAACATGTGAAATTTGTCTTTCTCTACTTGGCTTATTTGACTTAACATAATTACCTCTAATTCCATGTTGCTGCAAATACAAAATTTCATTAATTGTTTGGCAGAATACTATTCCACCCTACTTATGCCACATTTTCTTTATCCATTCACCCATCAGTGGGCACTTAGGTTGATTCAGTACTTTGCCTATTGTGAATAGTGTTGCAATAACCTTGGAAGTGTGGACTTTTTTTTGATATATTGATTTTTTTCATCTGGATATATACTTTGTAGTAGAAATGCTGAATCAATGATTTGTTGTAGTTTTCTAAGGAACCTCTCTACTGTTCTCAATAGTGGCTCTACTAATTTACCTTCCTACCATCAATGTATGGGTGTTCCCCTTTCTCTGCATCCTCACTAGCATTTGTTATTGACTGTCTTTTGGATAAAAGCCATTAGACTAGACTAAGATGACATGTCATTGTAGTTTTAATTTGCATTTTTCTGATGGTTGGTTATGTTAAGCAATTTTTCACATACTTGGCCAATTGTATGTCTTTTTTTGAGAAATGTCAATTAAGATCTTCTGCTTATTGTTATTGGATTATTATTTTATTATTTTTATTCTTTTGCTGAATTGTTTGAGCTCCTTATGTATTCCCAAGATTTTTCTCACATTTTGGAAACATAACTGTCTCACAGATTTTCTTCAGTTCTAAATAAAAGAACAGTACATTCTAGATGCATTATTATATTAGTTAAAAAAGGATTAATTTCTTCAAATTTGCCTTTTTGTATATAGTATATAATATAGGAATCCTTAAATGGGACATTTTCAATCATAGACCAAAATTTAATATTCATTTCCCTTTCATTGGAATTATGTTGCTATCTACCATCTGTATAGAAGCCGATCAGAGATTGTTTATTTATAGGAATATATAGATTCTTGGACCATATGATTGAATAAAATGTGTTCACGACTGAAGAGACATTGCATATCCAAAGGAAATAACCATCTTTGTACATAGAACTTAAAAAGAAAACATGTATTTTCAATTGTTCATTTACTTCAACCTAAAAAGCCAGTAGTACTTTGAAAATAATGGTAATACAATATCCTAGTTAATTATAGCCAACAAAAGAGCTTTTCCCTTTACTGTTGTATTCTTATAATTCAAAGGAGTGTGGCAGTAATATTTAAATTGTCAGTCAAGATGTTTGACAAAATAATCATATTAATGAGTCTTAGGCAATAATCAAAGATGTGCCTGGCGTACTTGTCGGTAAAATTTGCCAGACTCATTAAAAGTCAAAGTTACATCATATTAGCAATAATGAACATGTTGCTATAAACACAACAGCTTGGCCATTTTGAGTTGTAATTACCAGTGATAAACTTGCCTAAATATAATGCTAAATAAGGAATACAATCAGGATTTTTAAAAGAAACATTACAAGGAAATTTTGTGTTAAAAAATCTCCTTACAATGGCAGAAAATGAATATATTTTTCACCCATCAGTACATAATATGTAGAGATAAATAACTGGAAATAACATTCCTTGGCTATAACAAAGACTTGCTAAACATTTTGGATGAAATAATAATTTATGGTCTTTAATGTCTATTAACAAAGTCAGTTAATTATTAAAGCCATTTTTTTTTGCTTGCGGACTACTTCAAAAAAAATTATATATTTTTAATGACAACAAATATGCCTTTGAAGCTGTGAAATGTAAATCTTACAACCATCCCTTTATAGTTCCTTTATAGCCATTTCTATTCTCACATAGTGCTTGCTGTATAGAGCTGGTCTGTGCATTACGTCAGCTGAGTTGAAGGTTCATTCATTTATTTAACAGATATTGACTGAGTACAAGCTATTGGTCAGGTTCTGTAACTATATTAATTCCTTGATATACACATCTCTTTGCCACTTGGAGCTCAGAGATAGGCAAACAGCACTGAATGTGGGAAAAGGGGTAACATTTCTAACTCACCTGTAACAATCCTTTTCAAACACACACAAGAGCAGCTCAGTACCTCCTGGTATACCTAACAAAGCATAGTTTTCTATTTTTCATATTTATGTATGTGTATATATGCATATGGATATATATACACACAAAAAACTTTAAGTTATAATTAAATAATTAAGCTCTATTTTCTAGCTAGAATGTAAGATAGGAAAGAAAAGAAATTGTTTCTTTCAATATTTTACTGTATCTCCGGTGCCTAGAAATTGATTAACAGAAAGTTAATAAGCACGGTTTTATATGATTCTATGAAAAAATTATGCAATTTGCCCAACTAATTAATATAGCCATAGCAGCTTTCATGATTGATAGCTTTTTTCTTTCGGCACTTTCAATCTATCACTTCTGCCTCTTTCCTTCTATGGTTTTTCTCTGTGAAGAAGCAGCCATAAATCTTACTGAGCATTTCTTGTATGTGATGAGTTACTTCTCTATCGATGCTTTCTTGATTTTTTATTTTTTGTCTTTCAGCAGTGTGATTATGAAGTATTTAGAGTGTTCTCTTTGAATCTCTCTATTTATCTTCATGGAGTTACTTGAGCTTCTCAGACATGTAGATTAATTTTTTTTTTTATCAAATTTAAGAAATTTTAGGCAACTACTTTCTTGATATTCTTTCTACAGCCCCCCTCCCCTTTTTTTCTGATACTCCTATTATGCCTGTGTTAGTACCTTTGACAGCATGTCACAGGTCTCTGAAGCTCTAATGATTTTTCTTCCCTCTTTTTTCCATTACTCACAATAGGAAATATCAGTTGACCTATTCAAGTTCACGCCTGCTTGAATCTGCAGCTGAGACCCTTGTATGCATTTTTCATTTTAGTTATTGTACTTTTCAAATCCAGCATTACTATTCATTTATTATTTAATGCATTTTTATCTTTTTAGTATCTGCACATGGCTAGCTATTGTCCCCATATTTTCTTTTCTTCAATTAATTATTAGCATGTATTTAAAACAGCTGTTTTGGCGTCTTTGTCCAGTAATCCAACCTCTGACCATCCTCAGGAATAGTTTCTTTCAACTGTTCTCTCCACATCCTTTCTGCATATGGGCCATATTTTCTCATGTCTTTACCTGTTTGAAAACTGAACATTTTAAATAATACCATGTCATTTTTGGAACCCATCCCCCATGATTTATTATTTTCTTATTCGCTGTTATTGTTAATGCTTCTTTGTGACTTTTCTGAAGTAATTCTAAGTCTTTATCATTTGTCCTGTGTAGCCATTAAAGTCTCTTCAGATTAACTCAGTAGAAAGCTAAATATTGCACAGAAGTTTCTTTTAAATGCCTCTAAAGAATAAGTTTCTCAGTTTTGGCAGAGAGGCATGGCCCAGGTATTCAATGCTCAGGTAGGAAGTTTACAACCCTGCCTGTTCACCTGCTTATATAAATTCACATGCTCAGCCTGAGGTAAAAGCCTATGTTCTTTCAAGATATTTCCTAGGCGTGCATTGAGCCAAGCGTGTGTGCATGACTTCTTCTAGATTCCAAGATATATGCTAGGATGTTTTAAGATATTATCTGGGAATCTCTTTCTCCATCTTAAAAAAAAAAGTTATTGATCAGTTTCTTTTGCTCCAACAGGTAGTGCTACCTCAGGCAGCTGTGATGATAAATAGTCATTACTTATTGTTTTTGACAATTTCCTGCAGAGAAAGACTGTTTAAACTGATCCAACTCAGACTTGGGACCAATAAAACAAACTGACTAGTGGTATTTTTCAAGGAAAAGCCAGACAGGTCAAATAATGATACTTATCTGGGAACGGTACTTTGGCAGAGCCCCATAACTGTGGGAATTTTGGTTTCTAAGGTTGCATTAACCTGTTTTTCTGATGTTTTGATGCCTAAGGTTTTTCTGATTCTGCTGCCCCTTCCAGGGCAGCTCACTTCCCAGAAATAGCAAGTGACTTCCCTGAAAATGTGCCTTTCTTACATGACCCAACCAAGCCTAAGAATCTGCCCAATTCCTGTCAGACTCTTACACTCCAGGCCAGTGGGTGAGGTATCAGACAACTAGAGATAGCTCCTGAAATCCAGAGCCTGCTAAATTTTCTCAGATCAGCCAATCCTAACCCTGCTTACCTGCTTCATCCACTCTTCATCATGGTGATCACAGTAAAGGCCCTTGCCCACGTTATCATCCCGACTGACTCTCACAGTTCCCTATGAACTATCTATCAGGAGTGCATGTCCCATTTCTTGGGAACTGTGAGTAACAAACTATCATTACAATTGCAATCATCTCCTGATTTGTTAGCCTCACCATAATTGAATAACAATAAAACCTACATTTTAAAACAAAGGCCAAGAGAGAACTTGGGGGAAAACAGACAGGGATAGAGCAAGTTAAAATTTTATAAGCTTCACTACTATTACAAAGATTCCTCTTTTTTTTTTTTTCCAAGTAAATGTTCCTCAGATCTTGGCAAGGCTTTCATTAATTATCAGAGTTAAGAAAAATTGATTTTCAAATGTTTTCTCATGTTCTTGTTGCCTTTTTGGAGAAGTGGTGTTTTAGGGGTTCTTAATCCATATTCCTGCTGAAATCATCTCCTTGCTTCTTTTTGGTTAAATGAACATTTTTAGTACTTAATGTTACTTTATATAAATTATCTCAACCCCCAAATCTATTGTTTCCTCTTTCTTTTATATGTTTTCTTCTGGGTTGATAGTAAGGGTGAGAACAAGCTAGTTTTCCACCACTCTGAAACAAATCAGTAGTTCCCTCCCATGTGTAAAATGAAACTAATAGATAAACAACTACGTGCTCACACAAGATAAAAACACAATTGAATGCAAGTCAGGGAAAGAGGAGGATGGAAAGAGGACAGAGGAGGGGTGACTGGTAAATTCTCACTTTAGGTGCATGATGTAAAGGTGAAGGGCTCAACATGAACAGCTTGAACTTTACCTGAGAAATACAAGCAATGTAGCCGAATCATTTGTAACCTCATATTAATCTGAAATTTAAAAAAAATTGAAAATAAATATTGTTGTGCAAAGAATGAATTGTGTGAGGATAGGAGAGAAATCAGAAAATATTTGCTGTGGAAGACAATCATAGTGAGAAATAATAATAGAAACGGTCGTGATTTGGAAGTCCGTAGATTTGGATTATAATTTACAGGTAAAATACATTGTTATTGTGTGTAGTATTTGTAAGTGTTGAATAAATATTAAAGCTTAGGAAACTGGAAGGTGGTATGTTATTTAGAGGGATAAGAAATTCTGTTTCAGGGTATTTGAGTGGAGAAAGGGAGTGATAATTTAACCTAATGTTTTCTTTTTGTATTATGTTTTAACTTAATTTGCTCTCCAAATGCTAATGTGAAATAGGATAAGTCTAGAAGTCAGGGAAGGGATCCTTACAGGAGGCATCCTAATATAGGTGATAAAGAAAGGCTTGGGATTGGATAAGGTCACTTACTGTAAGAATGCTAGCATTAAAGAAAATAATTCAAGATCTAAAATAAGGGCCACTCCAACATGTAAATATTAGGTCAAGTAAATATTGGGTCAAGAAGAGGATAACCAATAAAAGCTAAGATAAGTGATGGAAATAATACTAAAAAATATAACCGCATTAAAGTAAGAAAAGAAGAATATGTTCCAGCTCCTTCCATGTAAACATAAAAGAAGTAAAGTCTCCATCCTTTTTGAAGGCTGCGTAACATTCCATGATGTACATATACCACAATTTATTAATCCATTTGTGGGTCTATGGGCACTGGAACTTCCTCCATGACTTAGCAATTATGAATTGGGCTGCAATAAATATTTTGGTGCAAATATTTTTGATATAAAGTGATTTTTGGTCTTCTGGATATATACCTAGTGGAGGAATTATAGGATTGAATAACAGCTCTATTTTTATTTATTTATTTATTTATTTATCTATTTATTTATTTTGTGAGACAGAGTCTCACACTGTCACCCTGGGTAGAGTGCTATGGTGTCACAGCTCACAGCAACCTCCAACTCTTGGGCTTAAATAATTATCTTGCCTCAGCACCCAAGTAGCTGGGTCTACAGGCACCCACCACAACACCTGGCTAATCAGGTCTATTTTTAGATCCCTAAGTGATCTCTAAACTTCTTTCTAAAAGGATCGTATTAGTTTGCATTTCCACCAGCAGCGCAGAAGTGTTCCCTTTTCTCCATATTCACACCAACATCTATAGTTTTGGGACTTTGTGATGTGGGCTAGTTTTACTTGAGTTAGATGATATCTCAAGCTGGTTTTGATTTGCACTTCTTTGATGATTAAGGATGATGAGCATTTTCTCATGTGTCTGTAGGCCATGCGTCTGTCTTAAAAAGTACCCAATATACTTAGTTCTACTATGAAACAAATATATAATTGCCCACACTTCTATATGAAAGCTATAAACCAAATACAGCCTAAGATGAAGAGGAAAGAGGAGGGGGAGGGGATAAGAAGGAGAAGAATCGTGGAAAGAGGGTAATTGGTTGGACCACACCTATGGTGCATTTTATAAGGGTATATGTCAAATCTACTAAGTGTAGAGGATAAACATCTTAACACAATAGTTAAGAAAGTTCAGTGAAGGCAATGTTAACCAGTTAGTTGTAAGTATTTCAACGTGTATATAAAACCAGCACATTGCACCCCATAAATGCATTATTGTACACAGCTATGATTTAATAATAAAATAAAATAAAATGCAAGAAACGGTTAGTATTTTAAGTCCTATTATAATGCACTAAAGAAATGACAAGCGATAAGAAAAGTAGAGATTAAAGAGTAAAAAGAAAATTTGGGGGAATTAGTATAATATGAAGTTCATTAAAGAAATGAGAAGTTAGCATAGGTTAGATACAGGTCAGAAATAGGTTACAGATAGATACTAAAGCAGTTGTGTGTGTGTGAGGTACATACTGCTATCAATAGTGGAAGAAGGAAAGAAAATTAATAGTGCCAAAGGAAAAGCATAGTCACAAAAATGAAGTCTAGAATAGATTGAAGGTAATAGAATCCAGTCCTTGCTTCTCTCAGTCATGGTCAAACTAATCACCAAAAGCTTGTCGACATATTAAAAAGAAAATTCATGAAAGTGTCTATGTACGTAGTAAGTACTTTGATGTCTCTCCGAAGGTTACATTGCAAGTATACCATGGCCTGTGTTTTACACTGCTACAAGGAGCTGGGAGGACAATTTATATCTGGGAGAATCCAGAGTTAGGTGGTTCTGAATTCTTTCAAGTTCATAGGTGTCTGTTACAAGGTCCATTCAGGAAACCAAAATCACTGTAGTTTCTTCCACTTGATAAAATTTAATGTAAAGCATTTCTTTAATGGAATGGAAAGTTAGGAAGCCAAACAGAGGATAATGAGGGAATTAGAAATTAGTAACAACAGGTAGAGTGTGGAGGATGTGGTTTTACGTAAGTGCAGAAGAGGCCCATGGAAACAGAAGTGTGACAAATAGCTTTTTCAAAGGTCCACCAAAAGCAGAGACAGGAGAAGAAATATATCCCTTCTTCATTTCTTCCAACCTCTAATCTTCTGCCCAAGACTCTCATTGCCAAATTTTCCCAGAAACGAGACAAAAGGGAGCCTCAAGAAATACAGTGCTTTTTATAGATGGAGCCAGGTGTAGGGAGAGATGCAGTTCAGAACAATTAACAGTTCATTAGTCAAATAAATAGGTAGTATTAGTTTTCACATGATGTAAATGCTAAGCCAGTTGCAATTGCAAGTACACAAAACTAATATAACTCTATGCACAGATAAAAATAAAAATAATGAATTGTAGAAAATATAGAGCATCCCTAAGGAAGTTTACTAAAAATACATTTTATTAAATAGAGGAATATGTTTCAGATCTGGAATTGTCTGTTCTATTTAACGCCGCATTGCTAGGACCTAGACCAGTATCTAGCACATAATAAGCACTGTGCAAATATTTGTTAAATAAATAAATGTATACAGATATATTAGGGAATATTCAAAGCTATATTTGTGAACTTAAGAGCTTTTGAAAATGTATATTTGGGACTTAGATGTGAGGCTGATAGTAGAATACATAACTTTTTTTTATATAAAAATATTATTGGCATTTTTGTGGTACATGTATACCATGGAATACTATGCAGCCTTAAAGAAAGATGGAGACTTTACCTCTTTTGTGTTTACATGGATGGAGCTGGAACATATTCTTCTTATCAAAGTATCTCAAGAATGGAAGAAAAAGTATCCAATGTACTCAGCCCTAATATGAA